>JBBPFJ010000298.1:0-48563 GCA_037975025.1 Excoecaria agallocha
TTTAACAAAAATTCATAAACTTATCTATTTAGGTCAAGTTTCTCTCACTAAAAATCCACCCTTTTCCAAGCTTTCTTTTGCTTCAATCATATTTTTAAGTTGAAGAGGATAATTTATAGTGTATTTAGATGAAATTTGAGATTGAATTATGGTGATAATTAGAAGGAGAGAGATAAGAAATGGAGGAAGGGAGAAACTTGACCTGAATAGGTAAGTTCATAAATTTAAGAAGTGGTACATAAGAATTAAAGGAGAAAATAGGTAATTGAATGTAAAAGCACTTATTAATATCCTACAGGTACCCCAATGCTTCCTATACCACAAAATGTAATACCCTTATCACTCCTAACACTGTACCGGTGTACCAAAAATTGGAAATTTTTTTTCTAGCCCATTCTTTATGCCTCATTATCATTTACTTAATTGTTTTGATAACACTTGTCAAGGACCTATAACTGTCCAATTTACTATGCATTTAATAAAATTTTTGTAATATAACAACTGTACATAGTACAAGCCTCCTAAAACACAGACAATTCGCACAGCCTCTCAGAGGCAAATTAATCAATAATATTAAACATATTCATTCATTATCATCCTTTCCATCTCATTCATATCCAAAATATAGTTTTACTAAAGTAACTCATGTTTAACATTTACATACCCAAATGTAAAGTTTATATACACATATACATGCCAAATCCATACAACGAAAGTTCTTAAAAGAAGTCTTCTAATTTGTATTCCTGCTCCTGCTCCTGACTTCCTGCATGCAGTAAAACTACGCATTGAGCACTCAACATGCTCAGTGGTGACTAGCAATCTATACATTTTCTAACAGTATCATCATTTTCAATACACATATTAACATTAAAATTTTAATAAATTTTTAATAGTTTTAATAAACTCCAATAAAATTTATTTATGCATTATTTATTATTTACTATCATTTTTCACTTAAATCATCAATTATTTCACTATATTTCACAATTCTTACTACATACATACACATTACATAACCTTAAAAATTTCAAAATAAAATCCAAATATTCTTTAAAAATTCACGGACATTATACATTATTTTTATAATTAATTTTGGCTAATATATATTATTTTCATACAAAATTCATTAATTTTTCTTTAGGAAGCATTTTGGCCACCTATAGAAAATCCACCTAAAAATCTTCTTTCTTCTATTTAAGCTTTCATTTCATCTTCTTTAATGTCCAATTTCATTTACCCTAAATAAATTTCATCAATTAACAACTTTAAAAATTTTTATCCTAATTACATAATTGAATTAAATTCATAAACTTAGAAAATGTAAAGATTAATTAGCCACTTATAATTTTCACTTGAATTAGGAAGCCTAAGCCTCCTTTTCTTTGCCTTTACCCTTAGAAAAACCTTCTCCTTATTTACCACCTACCATGACCAACCAATAAACCTTAGATATCTTTATTTTCTTGTTCTCAAATGCAAAATCCAAGCTCATAATCATATTCTACACCTCAAAATCTATGAAAAAACATTAAAGAATATATTTAAATCACTTAATTTCTCAAGGTCAAACTTACCCCTTTTTCTTTCTCTACTTGTTTTCTCCACTTTCTTTGTCCAAATCAATCAATGAGAACTATTTTGGTGATCTAGAGAGATGAAACTACAACTCTTAAGTTGGAATTTATGAGAGATTTTAAGTGATTAGGAAGCAAAAAGAGAGAGGAAAGTGAGAAGGTTGGTTTGGCCATGAGAGGAGAGGAGAAGCTGCTGTAAATTTCTTGAGTTTTCTCCATATTTTAGGCTTTTATATGCCTCTCTAATGGGCCCAAAATTGGGCCAAACAAATGAGCTTAGCCCAATTAATTCTAAAGGCTCATTTTAAGCCCCTAAAAGCCCAATCAAATTTCTCTTTCTTTTAGTTATCATATCACTCCAAAAAGAATTTTATCACTCTTATCATATCAAAAATAGCTAGCACATAAATTTTGGGCTCAATCGGAGTCCATTATCGATCCGATTCAAACTTATTAGTCCGATTCGATAACTACCGATGTCATCGAAAAATTCTATTATCATCACTAAAATATTCTACATAAAAATTCATGTAGAAATGCAAAATCTGGCAATTTTTGGAATTCGTTTACTATTTTTAATTATTTATACAAAACAAAGTCACTTTCCCTATCAGGAAAATTGACTCGCTACCTTTTTTCGTATTTTTGACCTTTGGAGGCCCATTTGACCTCAATTTCACTTCAAATTTCAACCCGAACTCCCCATAACCAATACTTTCCAATGGTCCAATAAAATATTTTTGACTTTCGGGCCCAAAAAGCACTATTCACCATTGAAAAGTACTGTTCGCGGCTGACCCGGTGTTGAGGCCATTACATTAGCACTCAACTTGTTTTATAATTGTTAGTTTCCACTTTTTGAGCACTAAAAACTAGTTTTTAAATAAAAGAAAAATAATGTATTGAAATAGTTGAGTAAAAAATTTTAAAACACTAGAACCTTTCTCATCACCGTTCAAAGTATAAAAACAACTTAAACAAGCTAGAAAGTGATCTAGGCAATATTTTTCTTGTTTAGCCATATTTTAGCTTATTTCCTACCCTTTTGGTACAATTGTCTCTTGTTGGCCATTTTGAGCCTAATGAGGCATGGTTAAGGTGTGCCATATGTATTTTTTTTGTTACACTCATTTATTAACTATATAGCCTTAAAAACTCTTATCTTTCCTTTTAGAATTGGTCACTCTAGGATTGAATAGATTAACTTTTGTTGGGTATCTTAAAGGGTGTAGCTAGAAAAGGGTTTTGGTATTATTGTCAAGGTTTGTTGATAAAGTTAAGAAATTAGTTAAAATTGACCTTGTAAACACCCATTTTATCATTAGTTGCCTATAATGAAGCTAGTATATATATATATATTGAAATAAAATCTTTCATATATGGCAAAATTTTAAGTATATGGTATTTACAAGGGAAAAGAGTTGTGACTTCTAAAAATGGATGAATTGTGCATTTTGTGAGAGTTTCAATAGTTCTTTATCTCAAGAGTACTTAAGTGAGAAGGGATAAACAAGTTTGGTTAAGTACTATATTTTTGAGTAGTGGGACAAATTTTTAAAAGGTTGGTCTATTATGTTCAAGAGTGGCTATTCTTTTTTGTCTGTCCTTTATCCATTCTTTAATAACCAAAACCTTAACCCCATTACAACCTTTAAAGATCTAAGTGATTCTAAGTTTACTTTTGAGTTATTTAGCGGAGATGACCTTCAGGTATTGGTGCTAAAAGAGAGTCCTATGATATTTTTAGAGTTTCAAGTACAAAACCACTTGTACACTTAGGTGTGCATCAACTCAAAAGTTTGATTATAAAATGCATTAGTGTTTTGATTTTGAAAAGGGCTTGAAATGTTTTGGTCTTGCACACACATAAGGAAACTTACTTTTACCTACTTGATTGAGTTTATTCTAGCTGAAATTTTGTTAAGTGCTCTTGTTAATTGCTAAACTTGATTTTAAATTGCATGATTCTTAGTTAGAGTTTGAATATTTTGAGAAGTTGGTTTGTTCATATTTGCTCGGAGGTGAGCAAAGACTAAGTTTAGTGCATTTGATAATTGTGAATTATATTATGTTATAGTATGTATTTAGTGTGTTTATGGTGTTAATTTGATGTTTATGTAGTTAATTTGGTATTAATTTTTTAAGTTAGCATTTTATGGGGTTAATTGTGTAAATTAATGTTTTTAAGTGCATAAGTGAAGAAAAAGAAAAGTTACAAGGACTAAAAAGGAAATTAAGCTTGCAATTGAAGTTTGGAAAAAGAAATCTCATGTTAGAGTCTAGTACCCTGTCCCCTCTACCGAGGCAGGCAAAGCAAAAGGAGACAAAGATGACACTACCTCAGTGGAAGGAATTCTGCCTCTACTGAGGCAGCTTGAGGGATAAAGGAAAAAACAATTACCTCAATGGAGGAAGTTTTACCTCTACCGAGGCAAGGTTTTTCAATACAACGAAGATTTCTAATTTGCTCTGGTTTAGGAAGCTTTATTAGCACAATTTTGTCTATTTAAATAGTAAAAACATTCGATATAAGGGAGAAGCTTTTTAATTACGAATTTGGTCTTAGTTTTAACTTAGTTTTCACTTAAAGTTTGGAGGCTAAGATTAAAGGTTCTGAGAAGACTTCAAGAGCAAATGAAGGGTTCTATGTGTTTGTATCTTTTAAATTCAAATTTTCTTTAGGTTTTAAGATGAAGTGTGAGTAGTTTTCTTTACTTTTGCTAAAGGATACTTGAATCATTGAACTTTTATTGTAATGACTTAGTTGGAGCTTTAATTCAACGCAAGTTTGATTATTTCTTAGTTCCTGAGCAAAAAATCTTACCTTTGGTTGTTATTGAATTGATGATTGATTTGTTGGATAGATGGTTGATAATTGATTTCAAGTAGGATATGCATATTTTTTAGTTTGGTTCACCTATATTGATGTATGGTTATATTTTGAATTTGAGATAATTATGTCTTGATAAAAGTGAAACAATTCTAAGAAAGTTTAACTAAGAATATATTGAAGTTAATTTCTTAAAAAAGAATTTAGTAGATGTTTAGGAGTTAATAAACTGAATCTTTATGCTAAGTATTGGATTATTCCTCATAAGAAGATTTAAAGCTTAGAACAATATTCTTCAAAAGATATATGAATTTATTGCTGGTTTTCCATTATCACCTGTGTTTTTTTTATTAAGTCATTGCAATATTAGTTGAGATGGATAGCCCTTTAGCAGAAGTGATTGTTATTATTGAAATTTATCTTTTACATCTTGCTTTGTTTAAGTTAAGTTTGTTTCTTTGAGTTTATGTTTAATTGCATTAGTCCCATTGCTTTTGTTTACGATTCTATTTTTAGTTTAGTTAACTCCTAATCACCATAAACTTAGAAATTCTTTCATTCTTTACACACAGTTTTCATTCTAAAATCTGAAATACATAGCACTTACACAATTTCCCTTAGGTTCGATATTCAGGATCTTAATCTTATTTTTATATATTACTAGCCGATCAAGTACACTTGATAGACATTAGTCAATGTACAAAAATCAACATAGTGTACTGCACTTTAATAATACTGTATTTTTGACAAACTCAATACATTTTATTTTTTTCATGAAATTGAATAACTTGTATTATAATTTATAATACAATGTATTTAATACACTGTAGTTACTTTTGTACAAACTGAATAAACTTGTGCACTAAAGTTAATACAATATATTTGAAAAAGTTAAAAAAAATACAGTGCATGATTAATCGATAAATTTTATTGACTTGCACATCATATAAATACAGTTACTTTCTATTTATAAAAATAAATATACTATATTTTTTTTACATAAAAGTAAATACAATCTATTTTCTTTTCCTGAAACTCAATAAACTATATTACATTTTATAAAAACTGAATACAGTGTATTTACTTTTGTACATAAGTAAATACAATGTGTCCATTTATACT
Organism: Excoecaria agallocha; assembly: GCA_037975025.1. NCBI lineage: Eukaryota > Viridiplantae > Streptophyta > Magnoliopsida > Malpighiales > Euphorbiaceae > Excoecaria > Excoecaria agallocha. The sequence continues at coordinate 5,530 of JBBPFJ010000298.1, forward strand.
AAAATGGATTAGAATTTATTAACTTCTGTACATGCAATAAATAAACTATACTTTCTTTTTTTTTACTAAAATACAATGTATTTACTTTGTACATAAATAAAATATAGTGTATTTTCTTTTGAACAAACTCAACACACTATATTTTATGTCCTTTTAACTAAAATACAATATATTTACTATTTTACATAAACAAAATACAGTGTATTTTCTTTTGATAAAACTGAATACATTGTACTTTCTTTCCTTTTGACTAAAATACAATGTATTTACTATTTTACATAAACAAAAAATAGTGTATTTTCTTAGAATGAAACTCAATATACTGTAATAAACTTTACAAAGAAAATCTGAACTAACTATCATGTATTATCTTCGATACAAACTAAAAATACTATTAAATTTTATAAAAACTAACGTACATTGTAAATAATTTTTTTTACTCCAAATAAATATGTCATATTAGCTTTTTATATAACTCATTACAGTGTATTATTTTTTGTTGCAAACTAAATGCATTATACACAAATGCAGGTGAAGCCATCCAGTGATGTTCAATTTATTGTTTATCATTTTCAAAACACATTTATTGTGAATATCGAGGATAGACCATGTACATGCAACAAATTCCAACTAGATGAAATGCCTTGTCCTCAGGCATTGGCAATGATAAGAGATAGGAACTTGGATCCTTATGCATATTACTCACTGTGCTACACAAAAGATACCATGATAGCAACATATAAAGAAATCATTAATCCAATACCAGATCAATCTATATGGAAGATACTTACAACTGTTCAGGAAGAAGTTGTATTAGCTTTAAACAGAAGAGTGAGATTTGATAGACCAAAAAAGAGAAGAATCAAAGCAATTTAGGAAACTAGAAAAATAATAAAATGTGGTAAATATGGAAAAATGGCCACAACAGATAAACATGTAGAGATATTCCTAAGAAATAAAATACTCAGAATTTCCAATATTGTATATGTAAATTTGTGTTTATTCATAATACACTATATTCACTTTTTTATGAAACTAAAAACAGTGTATTAAGTTTTGTCTATACACTGTATTTTTCTTTTAATAAAACTCAATACACTATATTTTTTCACAAAATTTAATATATTGTATTTTCTTTTAACAAAATTTAATACACTGTATTTCTCTCCACAAAATTGAATAAACTGTATTAGAGTTTATAATACACTATATGTAATACACTGTATTACCTTTTGTTCAAACTGAATAAACTTGTGTGTGAAAGTTAATAGATTATGTTTCAAAATTATAAAAATATGGCATTGTATAATATGTAATGCAATGTGTAAAGTTTCACTAAAACATATTACACTATTTCTATACATGATATATGTTAGTGGATATGCCCTAGGCCAAATATTTGTTCTTTTATGTAATGTCACATTTTATTATATAAAATTGAATTTTCTTCATGTTATTATATTGTTGGCATGTTACATTATAATAATGCTTGTAAATAACAATTTAATATTATTTTGACTATCCTTAGTCATTTATCATTAAATGAATAATGATAAATAAAGACTAGTATAAGTGTGATTGATAATCATGGGATGATTATATATGGTGATAAGAATTAAACTTATAAGTACTTGTTAGAAAATAGAGTACTGAATAGACTAGCTATGAGATACTACATGGATTAATGTCATTAGTGATCTCATAATGGTTATGTTATTGATCCTCACACCTGAGATTATCACAATATCCTACATGATGAACATTATGTTTTGACATAATCAAACATTATCTTTAATCGAATAATTATAAGGATTATGATTGGACATGACGAGAATCATGAAGAGGATAGTGAATAATCAAAAAGGAATTTATCCCTCTCTTATGAGAGAGATATATATTAGGCCCCTCGATAAGTAGGACTAAGATTTGCATGGCCATGCTCAAATAAATTGATGGAGCGATCAATATCATTTGATATTATCAATCTACTTAGTGATCAAAAAATTATATATTTGGACTATATAAGTTTGACATGGCTTATGACTTATGTTCAAGCAAGATATCGGGTGACAAAGGGATTATAACATATTTTATTAAGTTAAAATCGAATTATCGATATTCATATTATTTAGGTAGTCATAATGTCTTGCTAGAGACCGCTTATGACTTGTGAGCTCATGATGGGGTTGAGGCCCATTACCAATATAATATGAACCTATTGGGTCGTACACATAGAATGTGATGAATGGACTAAGGGTTAATGCATGCATTTCAAATTTTATTTTGTGATAAATTAAAATTCAAAATAAACAAATAATAATAATAATAATAAAAATTATAATAATTAAGATTAATATTATTATTCTTGTTTTAAATAAGAAATAAAGTATTTCTTATTTTAATAAGAAAAGTAGGCCCGAAGTTTTCTTTCTCTAAATTAGGGTTAGGTCAACTATATATATATATATAGTGATATATATTTTAAACCCTAATTAATGATATGAGGTGAGTTACAGTCGTCACTTAAAAAGAGAGAAAAGAAAAATATTTTTCTTCTATAACCTTGAGAAAGAAAGAACAAAATATACCCTAGCAGCCAAGGAAGGGAGCTAGCACCCCGGGCAACTTTGTTCATTGCATTCGCGTGTGGATACCAGTAGATGGTGTCATTTCATGTGAGGCCGCACCTGCAAATTCAATTTATCTGTGCTTCGAGAGGTTGGTAATCGTTACACTTCTCTTCTATTGAATCAATTGTATTATTTTTTGACAAAAGTAATTACACTGTATTTTATTTTCATAAAACTCAATACACTATATATTTTTTTCCATAAAGTCAATAATCTATATTACACTTTATAAAACCTAAATACATCTTATTAACTTTTTAATATGAAGTAAGTACAATGTATTTACCCTTTTGTAAATGAAACAAATACAGTGTATTATATTTTGCAACACTGAATACACTATTTTTTCTTTTCACAAAACTCAATACAGTGTATCAACTTTAAAATAATTGAATGAAACAAACTCTATGTATAAACTAAATACATTTATACTTTTTTTAGTAAAATTCCAAGAATAAAACAATAAATAAAAAATGTATATATAAAAAATTTAATTACAAAATATTTGTATAAACAATAATTTGAAAAAACTAATCTAGTTATATTTTATCGATTACATTTTTCTTGTTCAATCTTTTTCTTTTTGCCTTCTTTCCATCTTCTAATTTCATTTGATCCTTGTATGTATCACTTTTAATGGTTCCTTATTGCTTACCTATCCCATACAAATACAATAGAAGACATAATCTATCCCTATATTTTTCTACATCAAAATTTAAAGGCATTGTTTTGCCTTCAATAAAATATTGACAAAATACTACTACAAAAACTCTACAATCACTAAAAAAGTAAAAAACAAGACAAACAAAAAAACAATTAAATTAGGAAATCACTATATTTATTGAAAAAAATAACATAATAAATGAACAAAAAAATTATTTAAAACATACTTGTTAGTTTGAGTAGGAAGGTTCTGAACATACACAACCTCGATCGCATGATTTCCTTTTCTATTGTCGTTAGGTAGTGCGTCACTTATTCAATCATAAAAGCCCAAACAATTAAAAAAAATATGGTATCAAAACACTATAAGCATTAACTATCCACTCAGTATCTGATTTTTCCCTTGTTGAACACAATGAATCATACACAAATAATTTTCTCTCATTTGCAGACAGCCTTGCCAAAATCCAATGGAACTTAGCTACATTTATTGGGAACAATACATGATCCACGTCTAACCATGGTGTATTATACACCATGAAAGACTCAGTCCGAACAATGTATTCAGCTAGTATATGCCCAACATTTACAAAAAAAATGTCCTTGTTATTCTCATTGTTTATTTTGTATCTCTCTTGTAAAGTTTGGTAAAAAAAGCTGTTAGTTGTGATAAATGAATATTGTACATTGCCATCAACCTTCGCCCTCTTCCTTGTATAGTAAAAAAACACATCTAAGTGATGAAAAACAAAAAAGACAACATATAATTAATATATAAATTGCCAAAACAAAAAGTTTAAAAAATATAGCTAATGTACAAATACACATATATTTAAATTCTGCAATTATAAATCCAAAACTCAATAAAATCAAACAAAATATTTTTGTACAAAACTCAATATACTATATTTTCTTTTCTTTTGACTAAAATACAGTGTACTTACTTTTTGTACAAAAATAAATACAGTATATTTTCTTTTGATGAAACTCAATACGCTGTATTTTATTTTCTTTTGGCGAAAATACAATGTACTTACTTTTTATAGATAAATAAATACAGTGTATTTTCATTTAACAAACTCAATACACTATATTTACTTTTCTTTTGGCTAAAATATAGTGTACATACATTTTATACATAAATAAATACATTGTATTTTCTTTTGACAAACTTAATACACTATTTTTTTCTTTTCTTTTCGCTAAAATATAGTATATTCACATTTTGTACATAAATAAATACATTTTATTTTCTTTTGAAAAACTTAATAAACTGTTTTTTCTTTTCTTTTCGCTAAAATATAGTATACTCACACTTTGTATATAAATAAATACAGTGTATTTTTTTTTACAAAACTCAATACACTGTATTTTTAGTGTATGTAGTTTTGTCAAAAACTCAATACACAATATTTATTTTGATCAAATACTGAATATATATGCACATAAATTGACACATCTACATTCCAAATTAGTAAGCTCTTTTCCACTATACGCCAACTCATAAGACCATATCTTGTCCTTTACGATTTCAATACCAAAATGAAAATGATCGTCCAAAATTAAACACATTTTGGTATAAACTTGCTTTTTGTCCCTAAAAATAAACAAACAAAAATAAAGTATAACTTCATTAAAAAAACAAAAAGAAAAACTATAAATAGAAGTATCAAAATTCTTAATCAATAACTTGGTGGTCTTCTTAAGCAAACCCACATCAACCCACTTTTAAAACTTTGTTAACTTTTGATGATCCAGACTCTCTTCAACGCCAATGTTAAATGAATGATTAATATTTTTTTGACGTACTCTCTAAGCCAAACTTATTTACAAAAAGAGATGTCATAACCATGGATGGTTTGATACTCCTTTTGTTAAGATCAAAATAATTAAGAAGCTCTGGTGTAAGAACAACATTTCCATGTTGGGCATCTAAATCTTGTAACAATATAAAAAATATTTTTACTCTTTTAATATATAGTTACGATAAAAATAAATAAAATAAAATATATGTTTGATTAACTTTACTAACTTTGAGATCTTCTTCCTTATTAATTTTCATCACTGCATCTTTAATTATGCAATCAATTATCTCTTCATCCAAATCCCTTATGGATGAACTCGACATTCGTCTCTCCTCTAATTCAGCCTGTAATTAAAAAAAATAAAAATTGAATATAATGTAATACATTAAATTCAATTTTATAAAAAAGTAAATATAATGTATTAAGGTTATCAAACTGCTTAGAAATTCATATTTTTCAATTTTTAACAAAAGTTGAATATATTGTATTAGACTTTATTAAAGTAAATACATTGTATTAAGATTTGGTAAAATATAATACATTGTATTTCTTTTCACAAAACTCAATAGAGTGTATAAAATACACCATATTTAAACACTATAAAAATAAAAATACATTCAATTTGTTTTTCTACATAAATAAATGCATTGTATTTTCTTTTTATAAAACTCAATACACTGTATTTTCTTTTGATAAAATCCAATACACTATATTTTCTGTCCATAAAATTGAATAAACTTTATTAGAGATTTTATTACACTGTATTAACTTTTGTACAAAATAAATAAACTTATGGACAAAAATTAATACATTTTATTTAAAAGTATAAAAATACATTATATTATCTTTTTATTAAACTAAATACAATGTATTTTCTTTTTATAAAACATAACTTACTGTATTTTCTTTTCAAAAAAACTCAATAAAGTCTATTATACTTTATAAAAACTTAGTAAATTTTTTAAACTTTTTAAAATGAACTACATACATTGTATTAGATTATTAGATTTTATAAAAATAATGTATTTTCTATTTCAAAACACAATACAAGGTAAAAACTTTTGTAACTGAACTAAATACATTGTTTAAGCTTTTCATATAAAATAAATACACTATATTGAACTTTATAAATACTAAAAATAGTGCATTGTCTTTTATACATTAAATAAATACAATGTATTTTTTGCAAAACTCAATATATTGTATTTTCTTTACACAAAACTTAATACAATGTATTATATTTTTGATAAAATTAAATACATCGTATTAAACTTTACAAAAACAAAATACAGTGTATTACTTTTTTAACCTAAACTACATACATTGTAATATCTTTGATATAAACTAAACACATACAATGTATTAAGCTTTGATAAAACTCACTACATAGTACTTGGAAAAGAAAACAAAATGTATCAGCTATTTGAGCATGCAATTACCGCCAAAAAAATTTATTCATATATATACAAATACATCTAAAAAATAAAAAAAAATATAAAAAACGTACTTGTTTTTCATCATCTTGTTCTATTTTATTTCCTTCATTATCAACAATGTCTTTATCAATATATATATCCTTCTCTTCCTCGAAAATATTATATGCATAATAGGCTTTGATACTTTTTCGTCTTGTTTTTGTTTTTCTACACCTTCAGATGAATAACCAATAGGCTCTGATACTAAGACAATCAATTTATTTTTGTCATCTAAATCCTGTAACAAAGTAAAAAAAAATATTGTATTTCAATCAATATACAACTATAAATACACACATACATTTAATTAATTTTACTAACATTTATTTCTTGTTGCTTACTAATTTCAATAATTACAACTTGAACTATACAATTAAATGTCTTATCCCCTATATTCCTTATGAATGAACTAGACATTTTACCTTTTATCCATGACATCCTTTAAAAAAATAATATAATTAAAAACTCAAAGTACTATAGAGTGGACAAGTATGGAGGAGAATGAGCTTAGTACACCTTATGGCTTATGCTAGGAGAAAGTGAAATGATGAAAAAATTATACTTTACTATTTGGCATTATTGGAAGTTGCCACCTATTTAACAGGAAATAATAGAAAAAAACTAAAAATTGTGTATTTACTTTGGCACATAAATAAATACAATGCATTTTCTTTTGATGAAACTCAATACTCTGTATTTTTTTCTTTTGACTAAAATACAGTGTATTTACTTTTGTACATAAATAAATAAGGTGTATTTTCCTTTTTACAAAACTCAATACACTATATTTTCTTTTCTTTTGACTAAAATACAATATATTTACTTTTGTACATAAATAAATACAGTGTATTTTTTATGAAACTCAATTCACTGTGTTTTCCTTTCTTTTGACTAAAATACAGTGTATTTACTTTTGTATATAAAAAAGATACATTGTTTTTTCCTTTCTTTTGACTAAAATATAGTGTATTTACTTTTGTAAATAAATAAAATACATTGTCTTTTCTTTTGACAAAACTCAATACACTATATTTTCTTTTCTTTTGACTAAAATACAATGTATTTACTTTTGTACATAAATAAAATACAATATATTTTCTTTTGATGAAACTCAATACACTGTATTTTTTTTAGAAAACATAAAAAATTATATTTTCTTTCCATGCACATCAAAATAAATAGATTTTTTCAATTTTTTATAAACTCTCATGCAGTGTATTAAATTACTATCAACAGATAATACATTGTATTTTCTTTTCACACAACTAAATACAATGTAATAAACTAATTCAAATATTATACAAATATAAAATAAAACATTAAAAATACTAAAACTTACTTCTTTTATAGCTTTTCTTACAACTAAATCAATAATGTCTTTATCAGCATCTATATCCTCCGCTTCTATATCCTTCCTTTCATCAAAAAAATGATGTACACATTTTTTATTCTCTTCATTTTTTGTCCTCCTTCAAAAGGGAACTAGCAAAACCCTGATGACATCAAAAATTTATTATTTAAAATAATTTAATAATTATTACTTTAAAATTCATATTAAATGCATCAAATACCAAAAAATTACCTGAGTGCTAGCAACACAATCTAGTTTTTGAGAAATTCCAGAAATTGGTTCATGAATCTTTGCCATTTCTACCTTCAAATCATTTTTGAAATGATATATATCTTCTTTCATGATTTTAATCTTTTGCATGAATTCCAACTGCCTAGAAAACATTAGTTCCATCTGTTTTTTTATGTCATAAGTCGGTACATCATTTTTGAAATCATAACTTTCCTATTGAGACATAGGGATAAATGTTGATGGATGATGGCCAGTAGGGTCTGGAACATCAACAGTAAGCATTAGGATATCACCAAGTGAAGGAGTTGGAATACTACTTAAACCTCTTTCAGACTCTAACTTAGTATGTTCTTCCTCGTTATATCCGACCAAACCCTTTAAATCATACTGCTCAATCTCATCATCTATTGGTTGAATATTTTCTACCTTTAACTAAAACAAACAAAAACAAAAAATAATAAATAGAATAAAAAAACACTATAAATATACATATTCACTTTTTGATCAAACTAAATACAGTGTATTGATTTTTGTCAAAACTTAATACACTGTATTGAGTTTAAAAAAATCTAATACACTGTATTGACAACTATATATAATATATTTTCTAAACCTAAAAAACATAATGTATTCACTTCTTCTTAATCTAATGAATAAACATTCTATACAATATTAAAAAACACAAAAATAATTACCTCTTTATTAAAAAGGTCAGTCTCAACATTCTTCCACGGACAAACATAAGAAATAGTCCATCTCAATATCCGAGGAATTTCATCCCCAATCGATACACCAAAATATGCATCATTCTTATCATAGCACTCATAGAACCACACCAAAAAAGCTAATGGATATCCTTTTAGCCTGTATATCTTTCCACATGAACCTTTTCAAAATAATCCCTTAATACTTTTTAATGTCATACGGAATACATCATTTCCCCATGGATAATCATTATATGCTCCACTGTCAATAACAACAATTTTCTCCTTACCATCTTAATCCCTATGCCTGACAATAGATAGTAGTGAACCAATTATAATATTGCAATTTTCACTGCAACCTTGTCTGAATTAAACTTTGATCTTAAAAAAACTTGCCTATAAAATCCTTTGAAATTTTCACATTCCTTGAAAAATACTTATCAATTAAAGAACTACCATTGCTTGATAACTTTGACCAGTTAAACTCTCCAATACATTTTAAACCGGCAACAATAGCAAATTTAACTATTCCAAATGTCAAAACTACATCGTTTACCTTTATAGATAATTCTTCATCATTAGTTGTACAAATCTCCCTCATCAATAGCAAATGTACGATTTGCCCTTGAGTCATAACCTTAAGCATGTCCAAAAAAAAATCCAAAACATGATTCTCTAAAACTCTTCTTTTAATCTTCATTTAATGTTGTAGCAATTAGCCTAGGAACATCATTCTCCATTACAAAAAGAAATCCCCCTTTGCAGTAGTCTTTTGGATCAACGAACGCATCACCGGCCTTTTTTGGTGCTACTAGCTTCTCCATTCTCCTTAATATTTCAGATGGACCTCTTATTTTGTGAGATTGAGAATATGTGAAATATGACATATTTAACTACAAACAATAACATATATTATGTTTTTAATTTGATTCCAAAACTTAATCAACAAACATAAAATTAAGAAAAAAATCAAACATGTATAAAATGAAACATAAATGTAATACACTATAAAACACATTTTATATATATACATACATATATATATATATATATATATATATATATATATATATATATATATAATATCTAATGCAATGTATCAAATTTTACTAAAACATACTATAGTGTATTCACTTTTGTAAATGAGATAAATACAGTATATTATCTTTTGATAAAACTAAACACACTGTATTTTCTTTTCATAAAATCCAATAAATTGTTTTACACCTTATAAAGCTGAATATATTTTTTTAACTTTTTAATATGAACTAAATATATAGTATTAGCTTTTGATAAAAATCCAAAACACTACAATATAGTTTATAAATACAATGTATTTTCTGCTTAAAAATAACAATACAATGTATAATCTTCTTATAAACTAAAGACACTGTATTAAACTTTATAAAAACTAAGTACAATGTATTTTCTTTTATACATGAAGACAACAAACTGTATTACACCTTATAAAACTAAATATATTTTGTTAACTTCTTAATATGAACTAAATACAGAGTATCAACTTTTGATAAAATCTAAAAAAATATAATATAGCTTATAAATACACTGTATTTTCTATTTAAAAACAACAATACAGTGCATTAACTCTTGTAACCGAACTAAATACAGTGTATAATATTTTCATAGAAACTAAAAACATTGTATTAAATGTTATAAAAACTAAATACAGTGTATTTTCTTTTATGGAACGAAAATATAGTGTATTATGAAAAGAAAATACAATGTATTTTGTTAAGAAAGTACAGTGTTTTGAGGTTTGTCAAAAAAATACAATGTATTTATTTAATTACCAAACCTAAAACATAGTGTTAAACTTACTAAAACCTAATACAATGTTTCTAGTATGGAATTGTCAAGTAAATATAATCATTTTTACTAAAACCTAAAACAATATACTCGATTTTTACTAATATCTAATGCAATGTAATGAAATATTTCCAAAACTAATACACTGTATTTACTTTATGAACAAATAATGACCTAACAACCCATAATGTGTACAACTTACAAACAATCGACATATATATGGAAAATCTCATTCGTCTCACTTAAGATAACTGAAAAAATGTATCGATTGATCACACATTGTCGAAAACAATCAATAACAAATCACCAACAACAAATTGATACAACCGTAAACAAGAAATCAATGCAACAAAGATCGATAGAATAAAAAAAAATCACCAAAAAAAAATCAGTATAGCCACAAAAAAACTAAAATGATTGTAAATATTAATCAAACAAAATAAATAAATAAATAAATAATAATCAAGTGAAACTATATAACGATTAACTTACCAGTGATAAATCAAAGATGAATACACTATTGAAAACAAATACTCGATTAATCGCGATAACTCTCCAACAAGTTGCCAATATCAACCAAATAACTCAAAGATGAATAATGAAGTTAAACACAATAATTTCTGAAGATAAGAAGAAAGCCCTCAGATACAGATGAAAAACTATCATAGATTAGAACAATTTTAAAACCCTCAGATACAGATGAAAAACCGCCTTCAAAAGTTAAGATGGAACACGATAATGAAATAATTGGGTATATTTGATATACATAATTTTTTTAAATTAAAAATGGGTATATTTGAAACTGAAAATGAAAATATGAAAAGCGTAAAAAAACCCTCTAGCATTTTTGAAAACAAAACAAAAAATGAGGGTATTTCACGTAATTTCATAAAAAAAGAACTGAAGACCTATTAAACCTTATGAAACTTACTTGTAACACTTCAAAATTTCATATAATATGTATAGTGCATTCTAGAGCGTGAACAATAATCCTGGGATAGTTTTTAGTGTGATTACAATAGTATAATATAGAAAAGTTTATAAGTGCCTAAGTGTTAAACGTGCTCAGCCTAGAGTAGTACCAGGATGGATAACCTAGTGGAAAGTGATACTTAACCATTAAATGAGAAAATATATATTAAATGGAGTTTGTGGTACTATTTGAGGAGAATTTGAGCCCAAATGTGTCCTCAAAATAAACAGTGAAGGATTTTTTTGTCCTATAGAAGGGTTAACCGTAAGTTTGATTAGGATCTAAAATATTTTATAGACCTTCAAAAATTATTCGATTGTATAGACTTATCAGAAATAGAATAAATAAGCTGTTGGAAGAAAAGAATAATTTTTTCTGATGGTTTTGAATTTTTGGGTTTCGAACTGGCTAATTTTTTTGCCGAACCTGGAAATATATTAAAATGATGTCGGAATGACTTGAAATTTAAAAAAAAAATTCATATGGTTTTGCACTTGGGATAAAAATTTAGAGTATTCTGATAAGAGGAACACCAATTTCTTAAAAATGGTAAAAAACTGAGATTAATTTAATTAGTGGGGTTAAAGACCATTTTTAATTTGTTCAAGTGCATAAATATCATCATAAATTAGGTCAGGATCACTTGAAACTGGAAATTGAGCAAGGGAAATAGTATAAGAATTAATTGGGCCAAAAAGTGGATTATTTAAGTGAAAGTATGCCAATTGGTTGGACCAAAATGGTTGGACCTAATTTGGCCCAACTGACATGAGTATATAAGACTAAAAAATCAAATTTCACTAGAAAATTCTGCCATCTTCTCCCCCATTCCAGCAGCCCTTATTCTTCCTCCATTTCTCTCTTTTTTTTCATTTTCTCTACCCTAACTCTACCAAAAACCTACCAAATTTCATGTTCTAAATAATTCTAAAGCCCTAAATTCATCTATGGCCATCTTAATGATCAATTTTAAATGAGGAAGTGAAAGAAATTATGAAGAGAAAGGTTGGAGCAAAAATTCATATAAGTGTATTTAGTGATAATTTATTATTTTTAATAGATTTTCAGGTAGATTTTAATATAGAAATTTATATTTTGAGTATATTTTGAATAATGGATGGAGAAAAGTTCAAGAAATAACTCAAGGAAGATTCAGCCACGCTGAGTTTTCTAAGGAATTAAGTGAAACCAAAAGGGAAAATAGGAGGAAATGATAAAAAGGAAGAGAAATCATGGAGAAAGCTTAAAAATGAGGTATGCAGATACTCAAACTAATTTATTTCATGTGTTTAAGATTACGTAAGTTAGGAATTTTTGCAATGAGTTGAATAAAAATTTAATTAATGGTACACAAATGAAATTAAATGTAAAATAATGAGACTAGTATGAGAAATTGCATGAAATTATGAGCAAAGATGGGAAAGTAGCTTAAGGAGGCATTATGTGACTTCAAGAAAAATTATATAATATGAGTATTAAATTAAAATAATGGTAAATTAATGAAATTGAATGTTGGATAATGGGATATTTGATGTCAAATACAAGAACACATAACTAGGAATCATATGTTAGTTGTTCAACCTATTATGTTCCTTATGAGTAAATTAAGTAAATATTAGTTGATTTTGAATTAATGGTAGATTAATGTAATTGAGGGAACAAGAATAAGATATGTGATGTTAAATGTGAGAAAATATGTTTATAAAGGATATGATAGTTATGGAACCCATTATGTAAGGAAATGAAATTAAGGTTTAATAAAAAAAATAAATTAAATCAAGGTTAGAATTATGCTTAATATGCATGAAAAACATGTTGAGGATGTGTTAGATGAATTAAACAAATTTATACACACAGGTTCTAATAGTGACCGAAGAATACCTTATACTATATAACATGATAAATTGATGATTATTGGTATATTAATTATGAAGTATGTAATACCATGATGAATAAGCATACCGTGATTGATTAGAGTTAAAAAAAAACATGTGGACATAATATTTGTTATGTGAACATAATAATGTACTTATATGTAACTAAGAGTTACTTGTGTAAAATGGGTGTATGTCAATATATAAATACACAAAATGATCTTTAAAATATATTTGACATGAAAAAGAATGAGAAAACACATTGTATGTATAAGTTCATGGTAAGGTTAAATGGTGACCCTAAGTACATCATGTGATAATGTGATGATTTATGGGATATTTAACATAAAATGAGTGATATGATGATGATTAAACCTAATAGGATTGATTAGAATTCAAGATTTGATTTAGATATAATGTAATGCATATGTATATATTGATGTTCACCTATGTATAAAGTGGCTACTAGTAAAAAAAATTGAATAAGTATCATTATGTAAGGACTTAGAATGATCACACAAGCATGCAAGACATGATAATGTGTGAGAAACCAAGAATTATGCTTAAGTACATATAGTGGCCAAATGGGGTGCACAATGATTGTGATATGATTTTATCATGTTTGAATGACATTGTTTATTGGTTAGTATGAAAACATGCATGATAGGTGTAAATGTATGAGAAATGAAAAAAATGAGAATGTAGGCATAATGCATAATACATGAAAAGCTATGGAAATACATGACATAAAGTTAAACAAAACAATTAGATATACAGTTAGGAGTTGGTAACCCAAATGGCCCCTCAACTCACATTAGGTTCATAGTGAGGAGTTGATCACTCCAAATGATCCCACACAAACATTAGATTTACAATGGAGGAGCTTATCCCCCCAAGTGATCCCTCAATGTATTTTTGGAGTAGTTAGGTCACCCCAAAAGCATAGCAAAACTGACAATACCAAAGCAATCTGAAAAAAAGACTTATGCAAGAAGATAAAAATAAGACAGCCCCAAACCAAAAAAGCCTTAAAAACAAAATTGAGCTAACTCATATACCAATGTTGTGAGCCTCCAACAGAGCTATGAAACCGTAAAATTAATAGCAACACGTAAAGAATAAATCAAAGGCAGACTAATAAGCACTACTAAAGCCAAAACTGATACAGCAAACACCTAAAAAGCATATGACAATAGCTTATTATTGTAGAGACTACTCTAATCTCTATTATTGCCTATCATCATATAAACTATCTTATATAACATACCTTAGCACATTGTAAGAGATTAACAAAGAAAGCTTTAGGTTACATTACACTGGCTCTTATCATGTTTTTATACCACATTCTGCTAAGTAAAATATGATTACAAAGACAAAACAAAATACAAACACATATACTTAGTCTCTTCTTATCTCTAGTGTTGGCCTTGCTGTGGCAGATCTTGTCACCGTTTTGTCCTAAAAAACATTGTTTTTTGCTTAAAAATGGACATTTTTTGGTTCAAATTGAATTTAAGTCTTATTTGTATATATGTAATTGATTGAATTAAAAATCATCCCCGTCAGTACTAATTCACGCAATAAAAGGTAGTTCCATATTGAATAAATACATGTATAATATAGTAGTACATTAAATAATAATGGCACAAATGTAAATTATCACAATTTTAAAGTAAAATTTAGACTTTAGTTCAATGGTTCATTAGACTTTTAAGTTTTAATCTTTTTAGAATGTCATGAATTCAATTCTCCACTATGTCAATATAGTTAATATTTTTTTCTATAGACAGCGGTTCATTGTGCATTTTTGTTGGTTAGAGGCCTAGGCTGTGAGGCTTGCATAGGCCATTGGTGGACATTTTAATGTGCGCATTTGACATGTTCACCATGGTTTTGTGCCCATCTTGACTTTCGAAATCATTATTTGCCATGGTGGGCCCCGATTCCATGACGAATGTGCGAGTTTGGCATGCATTACTATAGATGGCCACGATGGGTTGCATAGGTCGAGCTCTATGGCGGGTTGAGCATTAGGTGTTACTTATGTATGGCATTGGCACGTCACATGCATCGAGCCAGTGGCTACGTCCTTGCTGCCTACTGCTCCCCGGTGCATGGTGCGAGGTCTTTGCTTGCTCTATGAGTGGTTTATTTTTGGCTCGTGTCCCTTTTCTAAATTATCTTACGCCAAATGATGCTAGTGGCAGCTCCATACGACATTTTCATTATGCAACTTGGGCCTGTGTGCCCGAGGTGCGATGGTTTGTTGTGTATGGATATTTCTTAGTATACATGGTGGTGTATGAGTGGTGATATGCTCGTTTGGATTGGTAGGCTCTGTGCTCTGGCATTGAACTGTTCCTCCACAATCCTTTTCAATTGCAACCTGATTGTGTTTTCACATGTATCGGGGTATGGATGGGTTCCTGTGTTGCATACCCATACTGGTGGTATTCGAAGATGTCGCGTTGAGATGCTTTTGCACTGTGCCTTATTGGGGCGCAGGGTGAATTTTGTAGCTTCTCCTATGTTCCTGGTATGCCTTTGCGGTTGTCGTGGCCCATGGGACTGTTAGTGTAAGCCCTAGCCCCAATACATTGTAATAAAACACTTTAGTTAATAAAATGAGGCATTTGTTTTATCTATTGTATTCGTATGCATATCAATTGATAGAACTATCTAAGAATGTTGTTTCAGTTTAAGTTATCATGTGTGAGGCACATGGTTGTAAGACCTTAAAACAATAGAGACTTCATTCTAAATATCTCTAGTCAGTCATTGTTATGGGAATAACAATGAATTAAGACTAGTATGCTCTCTTTGACAAGTTGAGTTCTGTCTTACGGATCATAAGGACAAGAGTGTCAATCAGAGATCATAGATACATGTTTAGAACATGGTATCTGGATTCGATCCGTTCATGAGAATACTACATGGTACAAGTCATAAGTGTTTCTCATATGCAAGTTTTCTATCGGAGTTCTTAGACCTAAAATCTCTATGAAACTGTTTATGAATTAGTGTGTACTTTGACATACACCTAACGTGCTCATAATAGAGTGACAAGTACGGGTATGCTTGGGTATGCATTGATTCATGTTAGAGAGCATGAGAGAAGTGAAGGAATTACCCCTCTCAATAAGAGAGAAAATATCATCAGCCACTTGATCAGTGAACTGATAAGTGTATGGCCATACTGAGATGAAATAATGAGTAATCATTATTTATCTGAGAGTTCAGTGTCACTGCAATATCAAGAAAGGAATTAATATATATATGATGACTAGTTCCATACCCTTATATTAATTCGGATATTTATGGGTAAGGGACTATGCAAAATTGCATTAGGTCACTAAATGTCATATGCAATTTCATTTAATTTGAAATGCTATAATATCTTGCTAGAGAATATATATAGCCTTTGAATTAATTCATTAATTCATTGCCAACATTAAATGGACCTATAGGATCGAACACAAAGTATTGGGCTTAAAATATTTAAATAAAGTATTGGGCAATAATTTGGGCTTTTAATTAAAGTCAAATTAATGTGTGTAATGGGTATTAAAATTGCTATTGGACCTTGGTCCATGAGAGAGAGAAATTCAGCCCATAAGGTTTAATTTCAATTAATTAAATATCTTGTATTAATTTAATTAATTGAGTATTAAAGCCTAAAAGAATTTTAATCAAATTAAATCACTTAAATGGAAATTGAAGTGACCGAAATTCCTAGATAAATATCAAGGAATTTCGGCACATGCATAAATTTTAATTAAGTGATTTATTAGATTAAAATGTCTTATATTTTATTTCAAATTAATTCAAAAGAGTTTGAATTAATATATGTCACTTGATTTTAGGAAGTGTTTCAGGCTAAATTAACTATCTTTAGGTAGTAGTGGATTTAAGAATTATCACTTAAAATTAAATGACATATATATAATGAATGAGAAAATTAAAAAACCCTAGTGGTGGTGGCATGAAACTTGTTCTCTCTCTCTCAAAAATTCTCTTGGCCGAATTCACAAGGAGAAAGGATTCTTCCTCATTCTCTTGTGTTCTTGGGCAGCAATAGCACCTAAAAGAAGTGTAAGATCAAATCTTATAGCTTCAATCCATTGCCATTACACAATACTTAAATAGAGAGCTAGCAATCTCGGTTTTAAGATTTGCTTACAATTGTGTGTGTGAACATAGAGAGGAGTGGTATAAAGGCTATTCCTTTGGCATTGGTGGTGAAGATCTAAGGCTGACATATCCTTTTTGGTTGCTGGTCATCATCAAAATCAAATCTTGAAGTGCATCTAAATTATTAAGTTTTTAAAACCCTAAAATTGCATGTTTCGATTCTTGTTATGGAATTGTTTGGCATGTATGATCGAATTTTGTTGTTTTTCCGCTGCATGATTATCATATACATACCAGGTCATATTCCATCAGTGGTATCAGAGCTGAAACATGCTTATTTTAGTGCTTTAGATATATGAAATAATTAATCAAAAATCATTATTATAAAAACATGTAATGCTAAAATTTTCTATTTGAGTTTTTGCATTGTTTTGGTGTAAAAATGATTTTAAATGATTAGACAGGTATTATAATTAATATGAAATGTTAATATACTATCCTAAGATGTTCTTAGAGCTGTTAATGGTCGGATTTAATTGATAATACCTGATGGTACATGTTAATATTGAAACTAGGTGCTAGTTGGCATGTTAATTGCTAGTTTAACAACTAGTTTTCAAAATTAATTGTAAAAATGATTTTGGCATGTTTGTAAGTGATTTTTAAAGATTAAATATCTGGTTTGGACATATTTTAAATTTGATTTTAATTATGGTCCATGACAATTTAATTGATTATTGAAATCACTTAAAACTATGACTAGTTTGTGTTTGTTACATGTTTAATCAACATTGTTTGATTTGGTTTGATTAAAATGGTATAAACGCATTTAGATCAAAATGGTAGAGAACATTAACTTAGTATTTATGACCTTATTTAAATCATTAATGACTCATAAAATTGATTTAAGTGTTTGTGCATTTTTGTGGCATCATATAAGCATTAAACAACTAGTTTCATTGTTGTTTGTTTATTTTTCATGAATGCCGTGTATTATATATATGTTCTTCATGATTTTATGTTTTAATTCATGTTGGTAAATATTATATGTATTTTAATGTTTATGGGCTGTATGACATAAAATTAAAAATGGCAAAATTGGAAATTATACTAGAGTTGATTTATGGCACAAATCTAACTAGTTAGTGTTTTGGGCTTTTAAGAGAACTTATTCAATAAGAGGATTTAGTCCATTGGGCTTCAGCCCAGGCCCATCATGGGGTATTCTCTTAAAGGTTCAAGTACACAATTTCCATTAATGGGCTTGGCTAAATTAATTAAAATTGGACTTTATTTGATCCATGAATGTTATGTATATTTAATTGCTTGTTTGGTGTGATGAATGGATATGCATGGTGCATTCATGGGCCCTGGGTTTTTGTAATTAAATATGGCCTGCGTGCCATTATGTTTTATTGTAAAAGTTTCATTTATTTCTTAGAATAGAATTTACTTGAAGACTTTGTAAATCAAGACGAAGCCACCGGAGTGGAGAAGCCCAACTCAAAGATTCTTATGTAATAGTATAGAATCTTAGTTGTAGGTTTTTAGGCCTATGTTTGTCATGCTTTACTTTATGCAATTATATATATGTGCATGCTATGAATGGATGACAAAGTGTATGCCATGTAAGCCGTAATAAAATGAATCCCTAAAATAGTAAGTCATAAAATTGCCTTCCTAATTTGAAACATGTCAAGGCATCGATCATCGGTCACGTAGACTAGGAGTCCTAGATGCGCCCGATTATCTTTGTGAGGCATGGGTTGTGAATATAGGTTGGACTTAACATGGAAAGGGATGCTCGGACCTAGGCAACTAATAAATGGGTTTGTGCTATAACATCTTAAGATGTTAGCCCATTTGATCCAAGAGTCATGTACGAGACATGATTGGAGTTTTCCTACCTAAGTAACTTAACTTGTTAGGTGTATAGGCTCAGCTTGACAAATAAGTAGTTGTGAAAAGTGGATCTTGGCCCACATTAAATCACTAATGCGAATTATTTAAAGGGATATTAATTCGGTTTGTGGAATTATAAATAAGACCTCATTTAATCTTGCTAAATTTTATTGTAGATTGAAAATGACATCTTCAAACAACAACTTCTCATTACGATCGGTCCTTGAAAAGGACCAATTGAATGGCACCAATTTCATAGACTGGTCTCGAAACTTAAGAATAGTTCTTAAGCAAGAGAAAAAGTTGTATGTTTTGGATGCACTCTTGCCTGAAGAACCTGGTAGGAACGCCTCTGCGGTTCAAAGGAATCTTTTGAGACCAAGAAGAGCGACTCCAATGATGTGACCTGTTGATGCTAGCCACTATGGTGTCTGACTTGCAAAAGCAATTTATGGACTAAGAGGCTTATGCGATCATGGTGCACCTCAAGGAGATGTTCCAAGAGCAAGCTCATCATGAGAGGTTCGTGACAACAAAGGCCTTAATTTCTTGTAAGATGACTGTGGGTACTCCTGTTAGTACTCATGTACTCAAGATGAAAGGGTATCTTGATACTCTAGAGAAGCTTGAGGTACAAGTGCCAAAGGAATTGGCCACTGACTTAATCTTAGGTTCATTGATTGATGATTATGATCCATTTGTTATGAATTATAACATGCATGCAATGAACGAAACAGTCACTAAGCTTCATGGGATGCTTAAGAATGTTGAAAAGAACATTTGAAAGATCAATCCCATATTAATGGTTCAAGGGGGATTAAGAAGGGACCCGCTAAGGGAAAAGGAAAGGGAAAGGCAAAACCCAAGAATGACCTGGATCGATTCAAGTCAAATGGGAGTGCACCTCAGGCCCAATCCAAGCCTAGGCACAAAAGCTCAAAGAGAGTGAGAGCACTTGCTTCCACTACAACAAAATAGAGCATTGGAGGAAGAATTACGCTCTCTTCAGGAAGAACAAAAGAAGAATAGAGCCAAGGCATCCAATTCTAGTATATTTGTTGTTGAAATTAACCTTTCTATTTCTACCACTTGGGTATTGGATACCGGGTGTGGTTCTCACATTTGTTCAAATGTGCAGGGGCTAAGAAATAGAAGGTTACTTGGGAAGAATGAAGTGGACCTCCATGTGGGAAATGGAGCACAAGTTGCTGCATAGAGATAGGCGACTATCAACTCACTTTACCTTCCAGACTTTGTTTAGTTTTGAAAAATTATTATTATTTGCCTGCTATGAGCAAAAACATTATTTCAGTTTCTTTTTTGGATTTGAATGAATTTGATTTTGTTATTAAAAATGCCAATGCTCATATTCGTTGCCAAGGCATTTCATATGGCAATGCCATGTTGCAAAATGGCCTTTATATCCTTAATCTACAAAACAAAGAGTCCATATACAACATTAATACAAAGAGGGTTAAATCAAATGAATTGAACCCTACTTACTTCTAGCATTGTCGTTTAGGACTTGCAACGAAAAATGCATTTCAAGACTCCACAAAATTAGAGTGCTTGGGTCATTCGACTTAAAGTCTTATGACATATGCGAGCCATGTTTGCATGGAAAAATGACAAAGAGTCCTATTAACAAGAAAGGTGAGAGGACTAATGACTTATTGGAACTAATACATACCGATGTATGTGGACCTTTAAGTACACAAGCTAGAGGTAGTTTTAGATACTTCGTGACGTTCACAGATGACTTCAGCAGATATGGTTATTTCTATCTAATGAAGTACAAGTCTCAAACTTTTGAGAAATTCAAAGAGTTTAAGAACAAAGTAGAAAACCAACTTGGTAGAAGTATAAAAGCCGTTCGATCATATTGAGGTGGCGAATACTTAAACCAAGAGTTTGACGGTCATTTAAAGGTGTGTGGTATTATTTCACAGCTCACTCCTCCTGGAACGCCACAATGGAATGGTGTGTCTGAAAGGAGAAATCAAACTCTGTTGGACATGGTTCGATCTATGATGAGTCAAGCTAATCTTCCTGTCTCTTTTTGGGGTTATGCATTAGAAACTGCTGCATTTCTACTAAACCGTACTCCAAGTAAAGTAGTTGAGAAGACACCATACGAAGTATGGACTAGAAAAGAACCCAATATGTCATTTCTCAGGATTTAGGGCTGTAAAGCACATGTTAAGAAATTAACATCTAACAAACTAGAGTCTAAATCCATTGTCTGTTTGTTTGTGGGTTATCCCAAAGAAACAAAGGGATACTACTTTTACTCACAAGCCAAGAACAAAGTATTTGTTGCTCGCAAGGCTATTTTCTTGGAAAAGGAATTCCTTCTCAAGAAAGACAATGGGAGTAAAGTAGAACTTGGAGAAATTCAAGTGCCACAAACTCCTACAGAGGATGAGTTGGAAACGGGATCAAGTTCACAACTAGTTGTGGAACAATAACCCATTACACAAGAACCTAGAAGGTCCAGTAGGGTACGTCAAGTGATTAAGAGATATGGATTTGTAATCACTGATAGTGACACTATTGAGTTAGTAGATTGTGAGGATCCTACTACCTATCGAGAAGCTGTGAGAGCCCAGACTCAAAAAATTGGCTTGAAGCCATGAAATTCGAGATGTAATCAATGTACGATAAGCAGGTTTGGACCTTGGTTGATCCATTGAAAGGTGCTAAGGTAATTAAATGCAAGTGGCTATTTAAACTCAAAGCTGATAAGACCTACAAAGGTATACTAATAGCAAAAGGTTTTCGACAAACTCATGGTGTAGACTATGATGAGACCTTTTTACCAGTAGTCACGCTCAAATCCATTAGGATCTTGCTTGCCATAGCTGCATATCATGATTATGAGATATGGCAAATGGATGTCAAAACTGCTTTCCTCAATGGAATTTACTTAAGGATGTGTATATGACATAACCTGAGGGTTTTGTCAATCCCAAGCATCCTAAGAAGGTTTGCAAGCTTCAAAATTCCATTTATGGATTGAAGCAAGCATCCCAAAGTTGGAATCTTCATTTTGATGAGGCTGTCAAAGAATTTGACTTCATCAAGAACGAAGATGAGCCTAGTGTGTACAATAAGGTTAATGGGAGCATAGTAGTATTTCTGGTCCTATATGTGGACAACATGCTTCTCATTGGGAATGACATTCCAACATTGCAAAAGGTTAAGCAATGGTTGGGAAAAATATTTCTCAATGAAAGACTTAGGTGAAGCCGAGACAATACTTGGTATTCGAATTTATAGAGATAGATCGAATTGGCTTTTGGGACTAAGTCAAGAAAAGTACATAGACAAAGTACTAAAGCGGTTTAGTATGAGAGACTCAAAGAAAAGGTACATACCTTTGGCTTTGGGAGTTCCTTTAACTCAAGAACAGTGCCCTAAAACCAAAGAGGAAAGGGACAACATGAGTAGAATCCCATATGCATTTGCTATTGGATCTATCATGTACGCTATGTTATGTACTAGGTTGGATGTTGTTCATGCACTGAGTATAACTAGTAGGTTTTAGCAAGACCCTGGTGAGAAGCACTGGTTTGCTATAAAGGGGATTCTAAAGTACCTGCGAAGGACTAAGGATCACTTCTTGGTGTATGGTGGTCAAGAAGAGCTCGTCATACAAGGTTATGTCGATGCTACTTTTCAAACCCAGCACTCAAGACTGTAGATCGCAATCTAGATTTGTTTTTGTTTTGAATGGTGGTGCTGTCAGCTGGAGATGCTTGAAGCAAGAGACCGTTGCCGACTCAATTACAGAATCTGAGTATATTGCAGCAAGTGAGGCTGCAAAAGAGGCTAATTGGATTAGAAATTTCATTTCTAGATTAGGAGTGGTCCCAAGCATCCTAGATCTAATAGAAATTTTCTGTGACAACAACGGGGCCATTGCACAGGCTAAGGAGGCCCGGTCACACCAGAAATCTAAACACATACTCAGGAGGTACCACCTGATCAGAGAGATCATTGATCGTAGGGACGTTAAGGTTAGCAAGATAGCAAGTGAAGACAATGTAGCAGATCCTTTGACAAAACAATTGCATCCAAATCTGTACGAAGCTCATTTGAGAATGTTCGGTCTTAGGGCTATGCCCAATTGGGACTAGTGCTAGTGGGAGATTGTTAGTGTAAGCCCTAGCTCCAATACATTGTAATAAAACACTTTAGTTAATAAAATGAGGCATTTGTTTTATCTATTGTATTCCCGTGCATATCAATTGATAAAACTATCCAAGAATGTTGTTTCAGTTTAAGTTATCATGTGTGAGGCACATGGTTGTAAGACCTTGAAACAATAGAGACTTCATTCTAAATATCCCTAGTCAGTCATTGTTATGGGAATAACAATGAATTAATACTAGTATGCTCTCTCTGATAAGTTGAGTTCTGTCTTACGGATCATAAGGACAAGAGCATCAATCAGATATCATAGATACATGTTTAAAACATGGTATCTAGATTCGATCCGTTCATGATAACACTACATGGTACAAGTCATAAGTGTTCCTTATATGCAAGTTTTGTATTGGAGTTCTTAGACCTAAAATCTCTATGAAACTCTTTATTAATTAGTGTGTACTTTGACATACACCTAACGTGCTCGTAACAGAGTGACAAGTACGGGTATGCTTGGGTATGCATTGATTCATGTTAGAGAGCATGAGAGAAGTGAAGGGATTACCCCTCTCAATAAGAGAAAATATCATCAGCCACTTGATCAGTGAACTGAGAAGTGTATGGCCATACCGAGATGAAATAATGAGTAATCATTATTTATCTGAGAGTTCAGTATCACTGTAATATCAGAAAGGAATTAATATATATAAGGATGACTAGTTCCATGCCTTATATTAATTCGGATATTTATGGGTAAGGGACTATGCAAAATTGCATTAGGTCACTAAATGCCATATACATTTTCATTTAATTTGGAATGTTATAATATCTTGCTAGAGAATATATATATATAGCCTTTGAATTAATTCATTAATTCATTGCCAACATTAAATAGACCTATAGGATTACAAACAAAGCATTGGGCTTAAAATATTTAAATAAAGTATTGGACAATAATTTGGACTTTTAATTAAAGTTAAATTAATGTGTGTAATGGGTATTAAAATTGCTATTGGACCTTGGTCCTTGAGAGAGAGAAATTCAGCTCACAAGGTTTAATTTTAATTAATTAAATATCTTGTATTAATTTAATTAATTGAGTATTAAAGTCTAAAAAAATTTTAATCAAATTAAATCACTTAAATGGAAATTGAAGTGACCGAAATTCCTAGATAAATATCAAGGAATTTTGGCACATGCATAAATTTTAATTAAGTGATTTATTAGATTAAAATGTCTTATGTTTTATTTCAAATTAATTCAAAAGAGTTTGAATTAATATATGTCACTTGATTTTAGGAAGTGATTAAGGCTAAATTATCTATCTTGAGGTAGTGGATTTCAGAATTATCACTTAAAATTAAATGACATATATATATTGAATGAGAAAATTAAAAAACCCTAGTGGTGGTGGCATGAAACTTGTTCTCTCTCTCTCAAAAATTCTCTTGGCCGAATTCACAAGGAGAAAGGATTCTTCCTCATTCTCTTGTGTTCTTGGGTAGAAATAGCACCTAAAAGAAGTGCAAGATCAAATCTTGTAGCTTTAATCCATTGCCATTACACAATACTTAAATAGAGAGCTAGCAATCTCGGTTTTAAGATTTGCTTGCAATTGTGTGTGTGAACATAGAGAGGAGTGGCATAAAGGCTATTCCTTTGGCATTGATGGTGAAGATCTAAGGCTGACATATCCTTTTTGGTTGCTGGTCATCATCAAAATCAATTCTTGTTATGGAATTATTTGGCATGTATGATCGAATTTTGTTATTTTTCGCTGCATGATTATCATGTAAATACCATGTCATATTCCATCAGGGACGTCCTTCGTGCTCTCGGATGCATAATCCTTTACGGGCAGTGGAAGCACTTTTCCTCCTTAGGCTCATTGCTTGTCGGTACGAATAATCAAAATACCCATCTCGGAGCCCACTGGTGCCGCATGTGCGATCCACAGAACTGCATGCAGGCACCAAAGTCGTGAAGGAATGCTACCTGGTTGATCCTACTAGTAGTCATATGCTTGTCTCAAAGATTAAGCCATGCTTGTGTAAGTATGAACTAATTCAGATTGTGAAACTTCAATTGGCTCATTAAATCAGTCACAGAACTGCATGCAGGAACCAAAGTCGTGAAGGAATGCTACTGGTTGATCCTGCTAGTAAGTCATATGCTTGTCTCAAAGATTAAGCCATGCATGTGTAAGTATGAACTAATTCAGTCTGTAAAATTGCAATTCTCTCATTAAATCAGTTATAGCTTGTTTGATGGTATCTGCTACTTGGATAACATAGTAATTGACCGGTGTCTAGCAAGTGTACTAGATCGGCTAGTAATACAGGGAAATATAGATTAAGACCCCAAATATTGTACCCAAGGGAACATGGATTGCTAAGGATAATATCTATGTATGAATTAAATCAACCTGAGATTATTTCCCAAATGTTTTTTATTTAAAAGAAAAAATTAAACAAAATTAACAATTAAACAAAAAAAAGCTAAAACATGAATTAAAATCAAAACAATAACTGAAATTCTTTTGCTAAAGAAACTATCAACCTTAACTTTCATTGTAATGACTTAAATTCAATATAAACACCAGTGATTATGGAAAAACTAGTAATAAAGCAAGATATCTTTATTCAAGTATATCATTCTTAGTATTAAACTCATAGACAAATCTAATACTTAGCATGCAAGTCTAGTTTTAACTTCCTAAATATTCATTGATGCCTTTCTCAAGTGATTCAACTCCAATTCATTCTTAGTTCCTCCTCTCTTAGTATTAACCAATAAAATTCACACATAATCATCTCATATTTCGGATAATAATCATGCATAAACATTAAAGAGTTAATCTAAGAACATGCAAATCATTAACTATGTCAAAACCAATTTTAGTTATTTATCCAATAAACCAATAATTAATCTCAGCACAATCAAAGATAAGAATATGCTTAAAACAAAGAAATAATCAACCGATATTGAAATTAAGCTCAAAATAAAGTTATAACAATGAAAATATAAGCTTTCAAGGATCCATTAGCAAAAGAAGAAAAACTACTTCCTCAACATATTTAAAAACTAAAGACAAAGCTGAAGAAAAATAATGAAAGAAAAATAATGTAAAAACAAACTAAAGAAAAGTAAAGCTAAATTCTAAGGTTGATCCCCTAATTAGTCTAATTCCTAAACTAATTCTCTTTCTTTGGTGTTTTAGACTGCTATTTATAGGCAAAAGATGTCTTGGATTCCTTCTCAAACTCTTAGAATCAAATAGGAAGTAATTTCTGCCCAAAATAGGAAGTTCGAGAATCCTTCGCGAAGTGGGAATTGCCATCACGTGGCCATGTGTTCCCTAGTGTAAATTCACACGTGACCATGTGTTGCATTTGGTCTTTCTCACACGTGGCCACGTCATTTCCTCCTTTGTTTCACACGTGGTCACGTGTCCTTACTTCATTCTTCAAAAAACTCTTTCACGTGGCCACATCTCCTTCTTCATTCATTTTCACGTGGCCATGCATCGATCTTCTGGACCTCACGATCACTTTCTCGCATAAATTTTCCATATTTGCAGTTTTGGCCCAAATCTTTGCCTTTTTTACAATTAAGTCCTTTTTCTTGCAAATTAACACTGAAAAACACCAAAATTTACAATTAACTCCAAAAACATAAAATCAATAAATTAAACTCAAATCTAATCCTAATTAACACAAAATTAACCTAATTAAACACCTAAAAAATACTAAAAACACTATATAAATGACCATTATCAGTAATTCTAGAGCTAATACATGCAACAAACCCCAACTTCTGGAAGAGATGCATTTATTAGATAAAAGGTCGATGCGAGCTCTGCCCATTGCTCTGATGATTCATGATAACTCGACGGATAGAACGGCCATCGTGCCGATGATGCATCATTCAAATTTCTGCCCTATCAACTTTCGATGGTAGGATAGAGGCCTACCATAATGATGACGGGTGATGGAGAATTAGGGTTTGATTCCAGAGAGGGAGCCTGAGAAACGGCCTGAAGGAAACTGATGTTTCGCTTTCACTTGTTGACATGTTAAACATTTAGAAACATATTCAACAATATCCTTTTTCATGCCAAGCTACCAGTAAAATTGTTTCAACTCTTGATACATCTTGTTCCTACCTAGATGTATAGTAAATGCAGTATTATGCGCTTCATGTAATAGTACCCTTTTCACTTCTTTGTCATCAGGAACACACAACCTGTTATGGTAGTATACACCACTATGTTCTTTCACTGAAAAATCTTATTAATCTCCTTCACAAACTGCTTTCACAATCTATTACAATTTTTCATCATCCTTCTGAGCATCTATCACTATTTGCCTAACCATGGGTCTAACTTTAAGCTGTGCTAATAATGCACCATCTGATACAAAATTCAATCTGCATTGCATTAACATCAATGCTGCTATAGTCTTACGACTCAAAGCATCAGCAACCATATTCACTTTTCCCGGATGGTAATCAACTATGCAATCATAATCTTTGAACAACTCCAACCACCTTCTCTACCTTAAATTAAGTTATTTATGAGTAAGCAAGTATTTGACGCTTTTATGATCCGTATAAATTTTGCATTTTCCCCATACAAGTAGTGTCGCCAAATCTTCAAAGCAAAAACCATAGCTGCCAATTCTAAATCATGAGTCGGGTAGTTATGCTCATGCAGTTTTAACTGTCTAGATGCATAAGCTACCACTTTTCCATCTTGTATTAATACACATCCCAAACCAACCTTGGAGGCAACACTGTACATTGCATACTCTTTCCCTAACACTGGTTGAGTTAACACTAGAGCTTTAGTCAACATTTTCTTTAACTAATCAAAGCTTGGTTGACAACGATCAGACCAGTCAAACTTAATATTCTTCCTTAACAGCTTAGTGAGTGGTGAAGCAATGACAGAAAAACCTTTCACAAAAATACGCTAGTAACCTGCCAACCTGAGAAAACTTCTAACTTCAAGCACATTCTTATGTAGTTTCCAATTGACAATAGCTTTAATTTTATTTTGATCAACCCTAATGCCTTCAGCAGATATAACATGACCTAGGAAAGAAACTTCCTTAATCCAAAAGTCACATTTACTCATCTTAGCAAACAACTGATTCTCTTTGAAGGTTTGTAACACAATCCTCAGATTTCAGCATGCTTAGTTTCATTTCTAGAGTAAACCAATATATCATCGATAAACACTACAATAATTTAATCCAAGTAGGGTCTAAATACCCTATTCATAAGATCCATGAATGCAGCAGGTGCATTTTTCAACCCAAATGGCATAACTAAGAATTCATAATGCCCATAACGGGTTCTAAATGCAGTTTTAGGAACATCCCCATCCTTAACTCTGAGTTGATAAAAACCTGATCGTAAGTCTATATTTAAAAACACACCAGCACCACTCAACTGATCAAATAAATCCTCAATTCGAGGCAAAGGATATTTGTTCTTCACAATCACTTTGTTCAACTATCCATAATCAATACACATCCTCATCGAACCATTTTTCTTCTTAACAAATAAAACTGGTTGTCTAATAATTTTTGTAATTGAACCTTTAGCTCTTTTAATTCTGATGGAGCCATTCTATATGGTACTCTGGAGATTGGGGTTGTACCAGGTAACAGATAAATAGACAACTCAACATCTCTTTCTGAAGGAAGACCAGGCAATTCCTTAGGAAATACTTCTAGAAATTCATTCACAATAGGTATATTCTTAAGCTTTACTGCATCTCTTTTTAAGTCAAGGAAGAAAGCTAGAAATGCTTCACATCCTTTTCTAAGACAATGCCGAGCTTGCATTGCTGACATAACATTAGTCAGTAGCTTAGAATAATTTCCTTCTACTACCACTTCTTTTCCTTCATCATCCCTGAGAGTTACTGTTTTCATTTCACAATTCACCACTGCATGATGTTTGGATAAACAATCCATTCCCAGAATTACATCGAACTCATAAAAAGGCAACACAATCAAATCTACTGGAAACTTTATCCCTTGAACTACTGTAGGACAGTCTTTACATACTTCATTAACAATTACACTATATCTCAATGGACTAGTCACACATACATCAAAATCTAACTGTTGTATTTTAGACATATCCCTACCCAAATTCCCATTATAAATATAAGAATGAGTAGAGCCAGGATCAATAAGTGCATGTATGTCATAATTATAAAGAGAAAAAGTAACAGCTATAACTTTTGGAGCATTTTGTTCCTCCCGAGCTTTCATTGTATGAGCCCGACTAGAAACCATTTGAGCAGAGGGTATATCAACTGATTCTAACACATTCTTGGACTGAGATCCATGATAATTTGATCCACCCCGGCCTCTGCCTTTACCTCTATCAGATGAAGGTGCATTGGAAGCTCTCCTACTATCTTGTTGCCCAAAACCTTGGTCCCGTTTCACAGGGTAATTAGCCAGAAAATGATCAACACTACCACATCTAAAGCATTCACCAACCAATTTTCTGCAAATACCCCAATGACGTTTTGAACAATGAGGACATTCAGGTGTTTAACCTCTACTCTATCTTCTTAAAGCTTCTCAGACTTAAACTTGGTAGCGGATTCTTGTTTCTTTCCTTTGTTAGTAGAACTAAAAATAGACTCTGCAGGCTGACCTCTTTGAGTTCCTTTAAATCTCTTCCCAGTGGAAGATCCTCCTCTAGAACTACTTTTTTACTCCCTCTTTCTTTTTGTTACCACATACTTCTCAACTTTCATTACGGTTATAACTAGTTGATTAAAATCCACCACATTCAGAGATGTAAATCCAAACAATTTTTCTTTGATTCGATCATTTAGCCCATCTTCAAAATGTTTACATTTAAAAACTCCTGTCAACATCTCCTTAGGAACATACTTGCACAAATCGTTAAATTCTTTTTTCATATTCAGCCACAGATAAGGTTCTTTGTTTCAGATTCAAAAACTACTTCAATTTCTCCTCCTTATATGCCTCAGTAACATATTTCTTTTTGAACTCCTCCTCAAAGAATTCTCAAGTAAGTGGGTCAGGTAGCTGAGACTGTCTTAAAACCAGCCTCCACCAATCATATGGCATTCCTTGAAGTAAAGACACAACACATAATACTTTATGACCAAAAGGATAATTAATTTCATCAAATATCCTCTCCAACCTTTCCAACTAGAACTCAGCTTCTTTATATTATTCTAAATTAGTGCCCAGAAATTCTCGTGCCCCATGCTTCCTAATTTCAAATATTGGAGCTTTGGAAATAGTCATTATTTTTGTAGAATTTGAGCCATATCCTAAGTAATTTTTAACAAGGCTTCCCCAAGAATAGCCGCAGGAATCTCATTTTGAAAAGATGATGAAGTCACTGGGTTAGAAGGATTTGATCTAACCAACAAATTACTTTCAACTAATTCTTCTATAACATCCCTAGAGGAATTTTCCATCTTTAATCTATAGGAAAATAGAAACTTCTGCATTAGGTCAACATGACACTGTCTCATGCCATAATATTCTATACTTGTATTACCCAGAAAAGACTAAACCTATGCTCTGATACCAAAATGAAACACCTAATTCTAATGCCTTTATCATCTATCATATCATGTCATTCAGTTTTATAAGAGTAATTTATTAATCTAGTTAAACCATAATGAATCTTCTAAGAAGGGTTCGAGTGAGAGCATGCTTGTCGGGACCCAAATGATGGTGAACTATGCTTGAGCGGGGCGAAGCCAGAGGAAACTTTAGTGGAGGCCTGTATCGATATTGACATGTAAATCATTCATCTAACTTAGGTATATGGGTGAAAGACTAATTGAAATGTCTAGTAGCTAGTTCCCTCTGAAGTTTCCCTCAGGATAGCTAGAGCTTGGGACGAGTTCTATCGAGTAAAGCTAATGATTAGAGGCATCAGGGGCGCAATACCCCTCAACCTATTCTGAAACTTTAAATAGGTAGGATGGCGTAGCGATTTCATTAAGCCACACTATGGAATCGAAAGCTCCAAGTTGGCCATTTTTGATAAGCAGAACTGGCGATGCGAGATGAACCAAAAGTCGGGTTATGATGCCTAACTGCACGCTAGCCTAGAACCCACAAAGGGTGTTGGTCGATTAAGATAACAGGACAATGGTTATGGAAGTCAAATTTTGCTTAAACGTGTGACCTATACCAGTCCATCGGGGCAAGAGCCAAGCCTCGATGACTAGGAGGGCACTGCTATCACTGCAAAACCCAAGGTGCAAGCTCAAGCGAAGCAGCCATTGGTGCAGATCTTGGTGGTAGTAGCAAATATTCAAATGAGAACTTTGAAGGCCGAAGAGGGGAAAGGTTCCATGTGAATGGCACTTGCATATGGGTTAGTCAATCCTAAGAGATGAGGAAAGCCCATTCGATAGCACGTTCGTGCGCGAGCTTCAAAAGAGAATTGGGTTAAAATTCTCGAATCGGGATGTGGCGGCAGACGGCAATTTGAAGGAGTTTAGAGACATCAGTGGGGGCCTTGGAAAGAGTTATCTTTTCTATTTAATAGCTTACCCACCCTAGAAATAACTCAGTCAGAGGTAGGGTCCAGCCTCTGGAAGAGCACCACACATTGTACGATGTTCGGTGCGCCCCCGACGGCCTATAAAAATCCATAGGATCGAGTGCCGCCCATGCTCGGTCGTACTTATAATCGCATTAGGTGTCCAAGGTGAATAGCCTCTGGTCAATGGAGCAATGTAGGCAAGGGAAGTCAGTAAAATGGATCCGTAACCTCAAGAAAAGGATTAGCTCTAAGGGCAGGGCCCGGAGGTCCCAGTCTTAAACCCGTTGGCTATCAACGAGCTGCTGCAGCGATAAAATCAAATCATCGCATGCCAATCGGGGGATAAACTAGGAATGACCCTTTCGAGAGCCTTCCCCGGGCATCGAACAGTCAACTCAGAACTGGTACAAATAAGGGGAATCCAACTGTTTAATTAAAACAAAGCATTATAATGGTCCCTGCGGATGCTAACGCAATGTGATTTCTGCCCAGTGCTCTGAATGTCAAAGTGAAAAAATTCAACCAAGCACGGATAAATGGCAGGAGTAACTATGACTCTCTTAAGGTAGCCAAATGTCTCATCATCTAATTAGTGATACGAATGAATGGATTAATAAGATTCCCACTGTCCCTGTCTACTATCCACTAAAATCACAACTAAGGGAATAGGCTTAACGAAATTAGCGGGGAAAGAAGATCCTATTGAGCATGACTCTAGTCCGAATTTGTGAAATGACTTGAGAGGTGTAGAATAAGTGGGAGCCAAAAATGGCGACGGTGAAATACCACTACTTTTAACGTTATTTTACTTATTTCATGAATTAGAGGCGGGGCTATGCCCCTCTTTTTGGACCCAAGGTAGCTTTAGCGGCTGATCCTGGCAGAAGACATTGTCAGGTAGAGAGTTTGTCTAGGGCAACAAATCTATTAAAAGATAATGCAAGTGTCCTAAGATGAGGTCAATGAGAACAGAAATCTCGTGTGGAACAAAAGGGTAAAAACTCATTTGATTCTGATTTCCAGTACGAATACAAACCCTGAAAGCATGGCCTATCGATCCTTTAGACTATTGAAATTTGAAGCTAGAGGTGTCAGAAAAGTTACCATAGGTATAACTGGCTTGTAGCAGCCAAGCATACATAGCAATGTTGCTTTTTGATCCTTCGATGTTAGCTCTTCCTATCATTGTGAAGCAGAATTCACCAAGTGTTGGATTGTTCACCCACCAATGGGGAACGTGAGCTAGGTTTAGACCATCATGAGATAGGTTAGTTTTACCGTACTGATGTCAGTGTCGCAATGGTAATTCAACCTAGTATGAAAGGAACTGTTGATTCGCACAATTGGTCATCGCACTTAGTTAAAAAGCTAGTGGCATGAAGCTACCATGCGCTGGATTATGACAAAATTCCTTTAAGTTAGAATTTGGGCCAAAAGTGACACATGTGTCCATCGCTCATTTTTTGACCCTTAGCAGGGGACATTTGGCCCCCAAAGGAACGTGTCATTGGCTAAGCCTGCATTGTAAACGAGCCGTGTGGGCCGCCTTGAAGTACAATTTCCACCGAGCAGCAGGCAAAATCCTTTGCAGATGACTTAAATACGTGATGGGGTATTGTAAGTGGCAGAGTGGCCTTGTTATCATGATCCACTAAGATTCACCCCTTTGTCGCTCTGATTTGTCCCTCCCCCAAAACATCAATTTTCACTCTTTATTTTGATGTACCAAAGGTTCAGGCTTTTTTGGGCAAACCATATGCCTTAGAGAATCACATCATGTCTTTAATGCTTGCCCAATTCACATTGTCCCTGTGATATTTTCCTAAGTGCATTTGACACATATGACATTAATGCACAATGCATGAAATCATAATGATATAGCCTTGATATTTGTCTAAGTCCAGTTGAAATATATCAAATTGATGCACAGTCCATTAAGTCACTATGATATTGAAATAAAACTAAGTGCAAAACTACAAACACCACTGTTAATGGTATGCACAACAAAGGCATTTGACTAACAAATTGTTCCTCGGTGGTTGTGTAAAAACCATGGATTGCATGGTGTTACACGAAACTTATGGTGTATTTTTCCACTAATAGCAATTGTCACCTAAGTATGCCATGATACACAAGCCAGCCCTCATGTCACGGTGCGTAGGCCAGCCCGCGGTTGGCCAACTAGGTGACACAGTGTATAGGCCAACTAGTGTGTTGCGATCGACAGGCTAGCTAGGTACCACGATGTACAGGCCAGCAAAGTGCAGTAGTGTGTATGGCAGTAAGGTGCCGTAGTGCACAGGCCAGCCAGGTGTCGCGGTGTACAGCCAACTCGCGTGCTGCAAGGTGCTGGCTAGCCATAGCGCCGCAGCACAGGCCAGCCCGCGTGTTGTAGCTTGCAAGCATGGTCGGGTGCAGCAGGGCGCTGGCTAGCTAGTGTACCACAGTGAGCAGGCATGCCTAAGTGCTACAAGGCACTGGCAAGCCAGACTGCAGGCATGCCCGCATGCCACAAAGCACTAGCCAAGCAATGTGCCGTAGTGTACAGGCCAGCCTGCGTGCCATAATGCACAGGCCAACCCATATGCCACAGGGCACTGGCTAGCCAATGATGTGGCATAGTGTGCAGGCCAACCCATTTGCCACAGTGCATAGGCCAGCCAGCGTGTCGCAGTACGCAAGCCAGCCCACGTGCCGTAGCACACAGGCGAGCATCGTAGCAAGCAAGCCACGTAGCACTCTGGCAGCCCAGCCTGCCACAGCACATGATAACTTTGATTTTAATGTTTGTTTTTAGGTAAATTTTGTGTGTTTATAATGTCTCATCTTGCATGCTTTTTGCACTTTTAGTGATAAATTGTTCTTGTCCTGTTTAATTTAGTTATTTTTATAAGTTTAGAGTTTTCTTTGTGATTAATGGTGTTAATTTGAATTTTGTGCAGAAAATTTGGCTAAGCATAGCTAAGACAATTTGTCATAATCGTGTCCCCTAAGTCGCGGCTAAGACTATTTGGTCCCAACCATGGCCAATACAACTCGTGAAGGTCTTTTGATCCAGAAGAAGGCCACGGCTGAGACAACTGTGTCCCAACCATGACCAAAGCAAAGTACTGCCCTGTCTTCTCATGACTCGACTGAGACAAAAGTGTCTCAGTCGTGGCCTCCTGGACACCAGTATAAAAGCTGTAGAGTTGTCTACTATAAGAGAGATCTTTTTAGGGTTTTGTGTAGAGGTTATTCTTTGAGAGAAAAAAATGCAGTTTTACATCTGAAGAGCTTTTCTTACATAATTTTATAGTTTTACTTGTAAAAATCACTCTTTTAGTTTAGTTTTACTTCAAGAATACAAATATAGCTTTAGATTTTAGTTTAGCTTACTTCAAGTTACAGTTTTCAATCAAAGAGCAGTTGGAGACAAAGAGAATGAGTAGCATCAGCTTCAATCTTCAACTTCAAATGGGTTTTATAGTTTTTTACTTTACTTTACATGTCTTTTACATTATGGATTATGAGTAAGTTTCTTTGTTGTTTGGGGGATCTTTGAATCCCTTACTCACAATGTGAATATTGAACATATTTGGCTTTATACATGAATGAATAGTCTCTTTCACTATTGCTTATTTGTATCTCATGGTTTTTCAATCTATTAAATTATTTTCTATGTATGGATGAATGGTTCTTATCATATGTTTTTATTGGTATTGAGCTTAGTGGATTGGATGCTGTGAATGATTTTTCCTTAGTTTTTCTATCATGAATGTTGTCTATTTTGGACAGCTCCGGAATGGGAATCTAAATGTGCAGTATTTGTGATTTAAAGACTAAAATGTGGAGTGAAATAGATACATTTTGGGTTGCCTGGCTCCGAAATGTGATGGTAAATAGAACCTAGGATGTTGACCCATGCTTAGGCTAGTTGTTGGGCTGGCTTCGAAATGGAATGTTTAGCAACTAGAATAGCTGGCTCCAAAATGGAACTCTAAATGTGCAATATTTGTGATTTGAAGACTATAGTGTAGAGTAAAATAGATGGGTTTTGGGTTGCCTGCCTCGGGAATGGGACTCTAAATGTGCAATATTTATGATTTGAAGACTAGACTGTGGAGTGAAATAGATAGGTTTTGGGTTGCTTGGCTCCGGAATGGGATGGTAAATAGAACTTAGGATGTTAGACCTGTGCTTAGGCTAGTTATTGGGCTAGCTCCGGAATGGGACGTTTAGCAACTAGAATAGCCGGCTCTGGAATGGGACACTTAGGTTAAAAGGGTTATCCTGGATTCATTCATGTATGCTTTTAGCAAAAAAACTAATTCACATTTGGGTATGGGGTGGATGAGTGAACCTGAGCAATGTTTTCTTTATAAAGGTTTTTAAACTTGTTGATTTTTATAATTTAACTCTTACTTGGATTATTGCTAGTTTAATTTTAATTCTTTCAATTGCACATTTTAGTATTAAAAGTTTTTCATTTTGGGTAATTATAGAACTATCATCAAACTTTTGGAAATTCTTTAGCATACAATCGATTTTCTCAACTTACGCACACATAATCCCTTGGGTACGATACTTGAAAGTCTTAAAAATACTCATCTTTACTACTTGTCAATCTAGTATACTTGCTAGGGTCGCAACAAGTTTTTGGCGCAGTTGTCGGGGATTTACGTTGTTTGTGAGTCGTGATTGTCATTTGTATGTGTTTTCTTTCTCTTATTTTTATTTTTATTTTATTTTTTCAGGTCATAGCAATGCATGAGCAGAGTGAGATGAGTGCAATTAGCACGCTTTGATCTTGAAATTGAGAGGACCCTACATCAAAGAAGGAGAACCAATAGAGACAACGATATGGAGATCGATCCTCCTCTTGATGAGTTCCCTTCCGAGAATGAACAAGTGCCGAGGGCACATGAAGAAATGCCAGGGGAACGAAGAGAAGAAGTGCCTAGGCAAAGGACTATAAGGGACTACGCTGTACCAAAGTGGAATGAAGATCATCGAACAATTGTGTTACCAAGAGGGATACCATTTGAGCTCAAACCAGCCACCATCACTATGGTATAGAGGAATCAATTTTTCAATTCAGAAGTAGGGGATCCCACTCAGCATAATGATATATTTATGAAGGTCGGTGGCATGATTTAGATTTCGGGGTGTTCCTATAAATGCACTAAAACTGAAGCTATTTCCTTTCACTTTGATTGGAAAAGTGAGGGAGTGGCTACAGATGCTACCAAGCCAGTCAATATGGTCATGGGATCAGTTGTAAAAGATGTTTTTGATGAGATTTTTGCCTCCAACCAAGACTGCAAGTATTCGTAACAGTATAATGGGATTCCATCAAATGAATGAAGAGCCTTTAATGAGGCTTAGGAAAGGTTCAGGAGATTATTGAGAAGCTGTCCACACTATGAGATAGTTGTCTATTAATTAATGACCATATTTTATGCTGGAGTTACACCTCAAACAAGGTCATTGTTGGATGCAGCATCTGCAAGGTCTTTCTTAAACAAGTTACCTAAGGAATCTTTTCATTTGTTGGATGAGATGGCGGCTAATGGCTCTCAATGGACTACCCCTAGATCAATTCCAAGGAAGCAAAGGGTACACAATGTAGATGAAGTAACATTGTTGAAGTCACAATTAGAGTTGGTAAAGGAAGAGTTAAGCAGTTAGAAGGTGCAAAATGTAGCTGTGATTGCTCAAGGTAGTGGACCAATGGAAAGTTGGCAAGGTATTCAAGAAGGTGGAGTCATAGGACATGTAAATGCACTAGGAGATTATAGAAGAAAAGATCCTTATAGCAATACATACAATGAAGGAATCATCTGAATTTCTCTTTGAGGGATGGAAATCAGCATGCTTCGTCTTTTTAACCAAAAGCAAGAGCCCCATTCAACAAAAATGTCCACCACAATCAAAGCCAATCATACCAACCTCAAGCTCACACTCACTACCAAGCCCCTTATCCACCAAACCACCATCAAAGACAAAGCTCTAACCAATCATAACCTCAATCATACCACCCACTGAGATTGCAACTAAGGCCACCTGTTTATGCGAAAAAGCCTAATTTAAAAGACATGTTTGCTAGTTTCATGAATAACCAACAACAATTCATGACGGGCCAAGAAATGAGATGGAAATCTCAAGAGCAATAGAACCAGAATCAAGACACTTCCATGAGAAACTTAGAGACGCAAATTGGACAATTGGCAAATTCTTTGTCTACAAGGCAAACTAGAACTTTTCCTTTAAATGTGGACCATAATCCTAAGGAGGAAGCTAAAGCCATTACATTGAGAAGTGGCAAGGAGGTAGTACAAGAAAAAGAGAAAGGTAAATCACCAACTTCATCATCTCATGTGAAGGAGCCGATACGAAAAGTAAGTGATTCTAATCCTAAAGTAGATGTAGATGTAGATGTAGATGCTCCAACAATTGACAAGGGAAAGAGTATAGTGAACCCAAATATAGAAGATCTTGACATAAATAGGTTACCATTTCCTACCATAGCTAGAAAAGAAAAGAAAAATGATCAATTAGCTAGGTTCCTAGAAATGTTCAAGAAATTGCATATCAATTTACCTTTTGCTGAAGCCTTAGCCCACATGTCCAATTATGCTAAATTCATGAAAGAACTTTGTTCTAATAAGAAGAAATTAGAAGGGTATGGAACTGTGCAATTAACAAAAAATTATAGTGCAATTATCATAAACAAGATCTTGAAAAGGCTAAAAGATCCAGGTAGCTTTACTTTACCTTGTGAAATTGGTGAAACTTTTTTTGGGAATGCCTTGTGTGACTTAGGGGCCAACATTAACTTGATGCCATATTCAATGTGCAGGAAACTCAATCTAGGCGATCTC
Organism: Excoecaria agallocha; assembly: GCA_037975025.1. Taxonomy (NCBI): domain Eukaryota; kingdom Viridiplantae; phylum Streptophyta; class Magnoliopsida; order Malpighiales; family Euphorbiaceae; genus Excoecaria; species Excoecaria agallocha. The sequence continues at coordinate 44,676 of JBBPFJ010000298.1, forward strand.
AAGGAAACAGGAATGAGACTTCAACTTACGGATAGATCAATGAAAAAGCTAAAATGAGTGATTGAGGACCTGTTGGTAAAGGTGGGAAAATTCATTTTTCCTATGGATTTTTTATTCATGGAGATGGAAGAAGATAGAAAGGTGCCACTCATTGTAGGGAGACCATTTCTAAATACGGTGAAAGCATTGATAGATGTTCATGGTCAAAAGTTCACCTTACGTTTCAACAATAAAGAATTTGTGGTGGATATGAACAAAGTGCAAAAGCATCCATCAAGTGATTTGGAAGAATCAATATATTTCATGGATAAGGTGTATGGATGTGTAAAAGAGACTCAAGATAAGTGTTGTTAAATGATCCATTGAATTTGAGCTTGATGCATTCTTTAGAAAATGAAGAGTTAGATGGAGTAAAGCAAGAATTGATAGTAGTTGTAGAGAAGGACTGTGAAAATAAGGAACCAAAGCAAGAGGGGACCACTTCAGAAAAGGGGGATTCTAAATCTAAACTTAAGCCCCTTCCTCCTCATTTAAAGTATGTCTTTTTAGAGCATGAAGCAAAGCTAGTAATTATCTCTTCTTTGTTGTTAGGTTTTGAAGAGGATATAATGCTTGAGGTGCTGAAGAAGCACAAAGAAGCGATAGGATGGGAGACGACAGATTTAAAAGGTATCAACCCAAGCTACTGCACTCACCGAATTCCTATAGAGGAAGAATGCAAACCAGTAGCTTAACCCCAAAGAAGGCTCAATCCGACTATGGAGGAAGTTGTGAAGAAAGAGGTACTCAAATTTCTCGATTCAGGCATAATCTACCCAATCTCTGATAGTAAATGGGTTATCCCTGTACAATGTGTCCATAAGAAGGGGGGAATGATAGTGGTTAGAAATGAACTTGATGAACTCATTTCGACTTGTACAGTTACGGGTTGGAGAGTATGCATAGACTATAGGAGACTAAACCATGCCACTAGAAAATATCATTTCCCATTGCCCTTTTATTAACTAGATGTTAGAGAAACTAGCATGCAATAGGTTTTATTATTTCTTAGATGGGTATTCAGGATATTTTCAAAACCCTATAGCCCTAGAAGATCAGGAGAAAATGACCTTTACCTATCCTTATGGCACATTTGCCTATAGGAGAATATAGTTCGGACTGTGTAATGCACCGGTTACATTTCAGCGGTGTATGATGCAATTTTTTATGACTCTATAGAAAAATTTATGGAGCTATTTATGGATGATTTAACCATTTATGGGCTATATTTTGAGAGCTATCAAAGACATCTCGATTTAGTGTTAGGTAGGTGTGAAAAAACCAACTTAGTATTAAATAGGGAGAAATGCCACTTTATGGTGAAATAGGGCATTGTGTTAGGGCATAAAATTTTTGAGAAGGAGATTGAAGTAGACAAGGCCAAGGTAGAAGTTATAGAGAGACTCCCACCACTAACTAATGTCAAAAGAGTTTGGAGTTTTTTAGGTTATGCAAGTTTTTATCGTAGGTTTATAAAGGATTTTTCAAAAATTGCAAAACCTTTATCCAATTAGCTCATGAAAGATGTTCCTTTTGAATTCACTGATGAATGTTTGTTGGCATTTGAATTGTTGAAGCAAAGGCTTATTTCAGCTCCGGTGATCATATCTCCAGATTGGAATTTGTCCTTTGAGCTAATATGTGATGCTAGTGATTTTGTAGTGGGAGCAGTACTTAGACAATGACGAGAGAATATATTTTGTGTAATTTATTATGCAAGCCATACGTTGATAGGAGCCCAAGTTAACTATACCACAACCAAGAAGAAACTTCTTGCCATTGTGTTTGCTTTGGAAAAGTTTAGATCGTATTTGCTGGGTGCAAAAATTGTGGTGTGGTCTGACCATGCGGCGCTAAAACACCTCTTTGCCAAGAAAGAGTCCAAGCCAAGATTTATAAGATGGGTGCTCCTTTTGCAAGAATTCGACTTGGAGATCAAAGACAAGAAGGGAGTAGAGAACCATGTGGCGGATCATTTGTCGAGATTAAAGCATGACCATATTGAAAAAAGGGAGATTCTAGATTTATTTTCGAATGAGCGTATTTATGCCTTGTTTGTTTGTGAAGTTTTAAAACCTTGGTTTGCTAATGTCGCTAATTTTCTCACAGGAGGTTTTATACCGAGAGACTTCACATGATAACAAAGGAAGAAGCTGAAGGCCGATGCAAAGCACTACATATGGGATGATCCTTATCTTTTTCACTTTTGTGTTGACCAAGTACTGAGAAGGTGCATCCCGAATGAAGAGCAAGGAGAGATTATCAAAGCCTGTCATAGTGGAGAAGCCGATGGGCATCATGGACCTAATAGAACGGTATCAAAAATTCTTTCCTCTGGATTTTATTGGCCCACTATATTCAATGAGGTAAAATTATTTATTCAATCTTCTGATCGATGTCAAAGGGTGGGAAATATATTTAGGAGAGACGAGATGCCCTTAACCAATGTGTTTGAGGTAGAGTTGTTTGATTTATAAGGCATAGATTTTATGGAACCTTTTTTGGTCGCTTATGGGTTTGAGTATATCCTGGTGGTAGTGGACTATGTGAGCAAGTGGGTCAAACCTGTAGCCACTAGGACGTGTGATGAAAAAGTTGTCCTTGAATTATTAAGAAGGAATATATTCACCTAATATGAAGCCCCAAAAGCTATCATTAGTGATGGTGGGAAACACTTCGTTAACCACCAACTCAAAGCCTTATTGAAGTTGGAGTGAGGCACAAAATCACCACCCTCTATCATGCCCAAGCCAATGGTTAAGTTGAGGTGTCTACCAAGAGTTGAATGCCATTTTAGAGAAAATAGTCAATACGTCTAGAAAGGATTGGTACCTTAAACTAGATGAAGCCTTGTGGCTGTATAGGACAACATTTAAGACACCTATAGGGATGTCACCTTTTAGGTTAGTGTTTGGCAAGCCTTATCACCTACCGGTGGAGTTAGAACATAAGGCGTATTGGGCTACCAAGTTTTTGAATTTTTATCTTGAGAATGCAGGAAAGTACAGGTCTTTATAGCTAAGTGAATTGGAAGAACTCAGATTTTGGGCCTATGAACATGCCAAGAAGTACAAGGACAACACGAAGAAATGGCATGATCGTAAGTAACCAAGAAGGAATTTATGCCCGAAATGAAGTTGCTCTTATATGACAGTAGATTGAGATTGTTTCCCGAGAAGTTGAAATCAAGGTGGAAAGGGCCTTTTGAGGTTGTCGAGGTCTCTAGCTATGGCGAAGTAACCATTAAACACCCAAGAGAAGGTCATGGTCATAAGCTCAAAGTCAATGGTCACCGATTGAAGCCATATTTTGATTCCAAGTTTGAGGATGCATCAGTGACCCTCACCTTAGAAGATGACACGTGAAAGCTAACAAAGTCGAGCTAGCAACTTGTTAAACCCAGAACTCTTTCTTACCTTTGAACTCAATTGCTCTTCTTTTTTTTTTTTTGCTTTCAATTTTTATGAGTTTAGATGTCTAGGGTTGTTAAATTTTGTCTAGAGATATGGTTGTGCTTGTTGGAGTGGAAAATCCGCCAAATTTCTGCTTAGGAGAGAAAAAAAATTATGTGTAAAAAAATGCAAATTAGTGTTGGTTGCAGCTGAGACTAACTAGTCCCAGTCGTGGCCCCTTCATTATTTATGAGGCAGAATGTGTACACGGTTGAGACCATAGTGTTCCAGTCGTACCCAAAAGAGAGGGAATTTTTAATGTTAATGGTGCACGACCGAGACATATTTGTCCTAACCATGCCCATATGAGTGCTTGGAGTCCAAAACTTAGGCACAGTTGAGACCAATATGTCCCCATCGTGTCTATTTTAAAATTTTTGTAGGAAGTTCATTTGCG
>JBBPFJ010000298.1:48763-78247 GCA_037975025.1 Excoecaria agallocha
TCATCAAATCCTAATATGGCTACTTGACCAGAAAAGACTAGTTTCATTACGAACGACAGCACTTTTTGCTGCAAAGTCATACTGTTTGGGCCAAAAAATGCAAAAGCCATATATCAATGACTAATGAACAAGATATTCAAAAAACAAATTAGGAGGAATGTAAAAGCATACATAGATGTTATGGGTAGTGAAAAGAAAAAGCTTAAAAGACCATGCGGCAAATTTAAGCTAAGTATTTGCCATCCTAAACAAATTATGGATGAAATTAAGCCAAAAAAATGCACCTTTGGAGTGAATTCGGGAAAGTTCTTAGGTTCCATGTATCGCAAAGGGGGATTAAGGCCTCTTGAGAAAATCAAGGCCATCATAAACATGCAACCCCATTCTTCAAAAACATCCAAAAGCTAAACGGACGGATAACATCCTTAGGGAGATTTATCTCATCTTTGGCCAAGCGATGCACCCCATTCTTCAAAAAGTTGAGGAAAATAGATGTATTCAGATGGGATGATGACTGCCAAAAGTCCTACAAAGAGAATTGAAAAAGTTCCTGGTGAATCCCCCACTACTAAGTCTGCCAATCCAGGGAAAAAAAATTATACTTTTATCTGTCTACTTTCGGCAAAGCAGCTGTAGTTGCTCTAGGGCAAAAAGAAGGAAGTTAGCAACTTCCCATCTACTAAATCAACCAAGTATTAAAAGGGGACTAAAATTAAAGGTAAGACTGATGGAGCAACCATAATCATCGCTTTGATAATATGCACCAAGAAATTAAAAAAATACTTTGAGGTGCATATGATCATAGTGCGATCGAACAAACACACTACGAAAAATTTTATAAGTACCCAACCTGGAAGGAAAAATGGTAGGATAGGCAATAAGGCTACAAACATTTAACATAAGGTACAAACCAAAGAAAGTAATCAAAGCACAAGCCCAAATAGACTTAGTAGCAGAGTTTTCCGGCAAAAGGAAAATCAAAGAGATCAGTAGAATCATGTGGAAAATAATAGTCGATGGCGCCGTCTAATGATATAAAATAATAGTCGATGGCGCCTCTAATGATATAAATGGAGGAGGAGTCAAAATCATAATCAATGGACCTTTTAGGATATCTATCAAACATGCAATTCAACCACACTTTGAAACATCCAACAAAATTACAAAATACAAGGTACTACTATAAGGGATGAGGCTCATCAAAGCCATCAAACTAAAAAACTTGATCGTGAAAAGAGACTCGTAACTTGTAACACATCAGGTACTAAGAAACTTTGAAGCCAAAGAGGAAAATATGAAAAGGTACCTAGCAAAGGTAAAGGAAGAACTCCAGGCACTAGAAAATATGGTAACGACATGGACCCTCGATAAGATCCCAAAAGAAAGCACCCGATTGGCAGACTGACTAGCAAAATTTGTAGCCTCTAGTGAAGAAATGATGGGAGAAGACATCACCATAATGAGCATGACTAAGTCCTCCCTCAATGAGGCTGAGTTAATCGAAATAGAGCAAGATTCAAAAAATTGGATGACCCCGATCGTCCGATATTTAGAGACGGGTGAATTACCAGAGGATGAAGACCAAGCCAAAAAAATCATAAGAAAATCCCTCAGCTATTCCACAATCAGGGGAGGGGGGAACTGTACAAGAAAGTGTTCAACCACCCTAGCTGAAATGTATTTCAATAGAAATGGGGAGCTACGTGATAAGGGAAACACACGAGGGAATCTGTAGCGCTCATGAGGCAGGCAGAGCAATCACCAAGAAAGTTTTACAAATTGGTTACTTTTCGCCAAGCATCTTTAGTGACTTTCAGTAGCAAGTTAGGAGATACCCGTAATGCCAAGTACATGAAAGGATAATTAGACAACCCTCATCAAGCAATAGCCGATCAACATCTCATGGCCGTTTGGTCAATGGGGATTGGACATACTAGGACCATTTTCCCAAGGCAAGGGGCAACTGAAAATTCTTGACTGTAGCCATCGATCGCTTCTCTAAATGGATTAAGGCCAAGCCACTAGCTACCATTAATGCTAAAAAGGTAAGGAACTTTGATTTGAAAGAGATAGTCTGTAGGTATGGTTTGCTAAGAGTATTTATTATCGATAACAGAAAGTAATTCGATAGTGCAACATTCAGATTGTTCTTTTTTAGCTTGAAAATCAATCTCAGATTCACTTCAATCAACCACCCTTAGAGCAATAGCTTGATTGAGGTCTCTAATAGAATGATCTTAGAAGGGCTAAAAAAGAGACTAAGAGAGGCCAAAGGAAACTAGATAGAAGAGCTACATAGCATCTTATGGTCTTACTAGACTTCCCCAAGGGCTAGAACAAGGCAAACCCTTTTCTCCCTCGTTTATGGATTAGAAGCAATCATACCGATCGTAATACATATCCTGTCCTATCGAATGACATTTTATTTCGATCAGGAGAATGAGCAAGAAAGGAGGTAGGACCCAGACTTAGCAAAAGAAAAGTAAGAGAATTCATGTTTCAAAATAGTAGCCTACAAGCAAAGAATAACCCAACATTATAGCAACAAGGTCAAAGCCAAAACTTTTAATATAGGGGATTTGGTCCTCATAAAAACTGACACCAAATTCGATAACACAGGTATCAGAAAGCTTATGCCTAATTGGGAAGGTCTTTATGTATTCTCCAATGTCTTAAGCAAAAGCACATACAGACTTAAAGATATAGAGGGAACGAATATCCCCAGGTCATGGAATGTAGAAGTTTTGAAAAAGTACATGATCTAAAATGTAAGTCAAGAATTATTTTCTAATCAAGAATTATCAAAGATCAAATAGCAAACAAATATTATCTAAGTATTACATAAATCTTTATAGTTATATGTCCAAAAGAAAAATGAGGAGAAAAAAAAACATAAGGCAAACTATGCACGAGCATTCCCCTCTGCCTTCTCCCTCCTTGCTTTTAAAGATCCTCTCACGAAGGCAGTTTTAGCTCAAACTTGTTCATAGTAGATTCACGGATTTCATCCCCCTCAGCAATGTCATCTTTGATGCCCACATCCTCCCTCTCCAGGCCTTCATCTCTGTCAGCAACATCACCTTTCATGATGACAACTTCCCTTTCTGAAGATGGTTAAGGCTAAGAAGTCGGGTCCTCGAAAAAGCTAAAGTCTAAACCTGGGTGATGTTGCTTGCAAATAAACAACACATGTGAAAGAAGAGTACCTTAAACCTGCACCAATTGCTTTACAAACTGACTTTTTTGCATGGAGCACTGCTCCTTATAAGACTTAAAGGCAACAACATTGGCAGTCTCCAAAGAAGCCATCTTTGTAGTAAGATCTTTGATTTAAGACAATAGATCGACCACTTACATAGAATGTTCTGATTAGAGAAATTGAAGATCAACTTCATGCTTCCCCATTAGAGAGTTAACCGTCGCCAATAACTCTTATTTCGACTAGAGCACCTACTGAAGCCTGTCCTTTAGTCTTAAATCCTCACCATAAAGGCAAATAACTCTTTGACCAACTTAACAAAAAATAAATAAATAGAAGAATGTGAACACAAAATGGAGGAGAAAAGAAAAACTAAAGATATAGACTAATAGTGACAAAACTGTGAAAAAAGTCATTAAACTCCTTCGATGGTGATTGAATGGGTCCCATTTCTCTCAGGTCCTTATTAGACATGAAAAATTACCTTGTAAATCAAGGACCTTACTATCTTTAAAAGAAAAATCAAAACAAAACCTATGGCACAAAAATCCTTTCATAGTCAAAGAATCGATCGAAAGACCAACATTGCCAGAAGGAGGAGTATCAATAGAAGTCCTAACAGCTATGGCAGTCGCATAATCAGTAACACGTAAAGAAGCAATCATTGCTAGTGCATCAGTACCCTCAACTGAAAGAGGTGCCAAAGGTCCTTCAAAAGAAACAGGGGTGGTCGAAGCAGACACTAGCTCGATAACTAAGATATATTTTGACCCAACTAATTGAGTAACAACATTAGACTTCCTTCTCAAATTCTGAACTTTAGAAGGATAGATGGCCTTCTTCTTTCTTTGAGTATCTCGAGCTTGCCTTTGTTCTGCCATCACCCTTTTAGTTTTTCCAGCCACCTCGAGTTCCATTAAGACTGTATAATGAATAACAGTCAAAAATCCAAAAGAGAAAAAACACAAAGGAAAGGAGAGAGCTCACATTGAGCCTTAGCCTTTGAAGGCTCTAAAGACCCCAAAAAACCAGTAGAAGTATCCTAAGAAGAATTATTGAAAGACTAGCAGACCCTTCCCCTAACAAAAAATCTAAAGAGGGAAGATCACCTTTGCGGCTCTCAGTAAAATCGAGAATAGCCTTTTTATTTGATGCATACATATCAAGACTCACAGATAAGTCACTTAGGGATTTTGGTTTATCCGATAGGTATAAACTCACCCCGAAACCCCCTTTTCGATCAATAAAAAAACCTATCCTTATAACCTTTCAGAGATTAAGGAAGAGTGATAAGCCTCCTCCCTGCCCTATTAGTAAAATGAAAATCAAAGGACCCGATCCGACTAGATATATAGAAAAAATGCATAAACACTAGTAATGAAGGAGCAATATGCAAATTCTTATAGATCGCTTTAAAACCAGCCATAATCCACCAACTGTTGGGGCTTATTTGGTTAGAAGCCAATCCATACCCCTTTAAGACATCAATATCAAAAAGGGAAAAGGTAACCCCATACCAGAGGCTAAACTAACTTGAAAACAAATAAACCATTTTGAAAGATCCCTAAAAGGGCCCTCCTCAGCCGATATTGACAGCGAATAAGCTATGATGACCACATCTTTAGGAAGGCTATACCTTTCCTTGATAAATGGTATGACTGCTAAAACCAACTTAGTGGCATAATTCGTTATAGTGGTTCTATTTTAACATAAAACCAACCAAGAAATATCTAACTCACTCCCACTACTAGTAGCACTTTTCAAAAGAAATAGCTCAAAAAATGAATACCTAAGATATTTATTAGAAATAAGAGTAGTTTCACCAGAAATAGAAGAAGACAAAGGAGACAAAAAAAAGCCTAAGAGTCACTAGAAATCTTAATAAATTGCATTCGAAAACTTACTTAGTAGTAGGCAGAGAACGATTTCTCAAAACATCAAGGGAACCAAATTGCCAAAAACTCGAGTAAGCAAAAAATTGATAAAATTTTCTTGCAAAAAAGGGAGGTGAAAATAAAAAAAATCATTTATTAAGGTAAAAACACGAATGACCCCAAACCTACTTTGACCTTATGTAAACTCCTAATTGAGTGATCGAACAAATGCCATGATTATCAAAGAGTCATAATTAGTACCGCATTAAATAAGATGTCCCCTAACAAAACAACTGTCTCTGATTTTCGCTCAAATGAGAAAAGTCACAAAAATAAATAAATAACAAATGATGGTAAAACACATTATTTCCAATTGACATTAGAATGCAACCATGTCGATAGCCAATCAGATTAAGGTGAGGGGGACAATTGATAATGGTCGAAACATCATTTGGGTTGTAAGGCCCACAAAGCCTATTAAGCCCATAATATGGGTCAAAATTGATTTGTATGATAGAAGTCCCATTCGGCGTAGGCAAATCCATCTCACAAATATGCTGCTTATTCAATCGAACTAACATTTGTAATGATTGCATTAGAAATGCTGACACCACTATCGAATGCCTACTAACTACCTGATGTGATTACCACGGTGAGTCACATCCCATATAAATAAGGAGAAACCCCAAGTTATAAGGTATGTACTAGAAAAACTAAGCTTTTATATATATATATATATATATATGCTATTTAGAGAAGAAAAGTATACTACTGACTTAGGTATCGAAGCCAACACGCTCGATCCAATCGAGATATTCTTTTTTCAGGTCCTCAAAGGTGTTCGTGCTCAAAAGAAATTATTTTCCTTCCCGCTCCGATAATAATAACCATACATGATATATTATACGTATTGAAAAGCAATGGGGTTGAAACAATAATCTATATCATTTATAATGATAATGGTTTTGATTAATTTGACTAATTTGGTTAATTTATCATCTAATGATAATGGTTTTGATTTAAACTTAGGATCTCAACACAAAGTGTGATTATTAGTTTTAGGAATATTGGTGTGTAAACTCTATTGCTGATTTTGTATGAGTTCATAACTTTATAGTAGCCTTATTTCTTGCTAAATCTCTTGAGCATCATAGCTCATTGTTCTTATTCTTATTTTTTTAATGTACATAATTACCGTGAAATGTGAATGGTGGTATATTCCAAAATATTATTTTTATTTTGTTCTCATATAAATTTAATTATTTCTTAGGTTTCAGATATAATCGAGCATGGCCACATTATTGCTTAGGTACACTGCTACTATGGTGTATTCTTCTATGTTGTTGACTTATTGAGTAATAGATGGACGATTTTATAGCCTCTGCTCAGTCTTGAGATGATGATTATTTGGCTCTTAAGCTCTGTTGGGTCATATTGTGTGGTTTTTAGGATTATGATTGTGAGACCCCTACTAAGGCCCTAGGAGAATGTATATGCATTGCAATGATAATATTATTGATATATGTTGGGTTAGTTAATGAATTGTAGGTGAGGACATAGAGGTAATTAATTTAAAAGAGAAAGGGTAAAATGGTCATTTTAAATTAAGTCATGCAATGGATTAATTTTAAGAAAATGTAAGTTAAGGGACCCAATTGAAAAGTAAAAGAGAGAGTTTAGCGGAAGAAATACGAATTTGAGGGAAAGAAGGGAGTTAAATGTAACTTTTATAAAGTCAACAAGTGGTCCAATGGGAGTAAGACACCTAGCCTTTCTAGAATTATCTTGAGAAAGGAAGAAACTCAAAGACTTTAAAAGGGATGGCCGGCCACTTCAAGGTAGATAAAGGCAGCCATTTTTCTCTCAAAACCTAACAATCCTAACCCCTAAATAACCCTCAAAGTATAACCCTAGCTTTTTAAAGGATAGAGAATTTAGTGGTTAGTCTTTTTAAGGTAATGACTCTCTCTTCTCTTCTTTTTTTGTTTCTTATAATTAGATATTTAAATTGAGGGATTAGATGAATCTTTAAGCATAATAATTTGTAATTTTATTATAAAGAAGGAGAGAGAAGCAAAAGCAAGAACCAAGAACCAAGAGGTGGAAAGCTTAAAAAAGGTGTTGTCAAGAGGTATGGGAACTTTGGTATTTTTGTAAGTGTATATATAGTGACTAGAAATGTTAATTTAAGATTTTTAATGAAAGAATTCATAAATATGATGGTTAGTTGGGCATAGGAACCGAAATAAAAATATATATCCTCTACTTGGCAAAATCTGTCCTTAAGTTCACTGGACCTATTTGAACTTTTTTGCCTATATCTAGAGTTTGAGAGCTCTAAATTAATTAATTCCAATTGGAATAGAAACTAGAGTCATAATTCTAAATTTTATAAGAGAGATCAATGTCTTGTTCATCCCCTAAGATAGTCAAAATTTATCTTGAACCCTAACTATGTTCGTTGCCCTACCATTGGGAGCAGTCCCTATTATTTAGAGAATATTTTGAGATTTAAAAGGCTAAATGAAGACATTTTTAATGATTTAGAAATTAAAAATATAGGAAAACAACTTTGTAAAATAAACTTGGCTTAAAAATGTTGTTTGCTGGGTCTAAAATGATGTGCAAAGAGATATAAGAAAACTATCTGCTGGAATCATGAGGTAGAATGGGGTACTCGATCGAGACTGATAACTTCAATTTAGTGTCCAGTTTTTAGTCAATTTTAGTGTAGTTTTAAATGTCTTTTCAGTGTCTTTTGCTTTGTTTGGCTTGAATTCAATAATTTCTATCCAAATTCAGTAAATTTTATCTTTTATGTGCTTCGGAGGACTTTTTATGGGTTTCTGTGCCTAAATGCAGATTTTACAGGTACCTTATGGTCAGTAGGTTTTCAATGCTGACCGTGACCTAGTGCTTTATGAAAAAATACACCATTTCAATTATATCACTGTTAGCATAGATTTTGTGCTTATCGTGACTTAGTCATTTTTAGTTTAGAACCAATAAGAGAAGACCTCACAATCAGCAATAATTGTGTACTGTTCATGAGTATGCAAACTTCAATCTATAATGCAAGGGAACAATATGTCATGGTTAATAGAAAAGGGGTGTTAACTGTGTGGTATGAATTTCTTAGTCCAGAAGTGATTCGAGGAGTATGTCAATTGGTATTTTGGACATGTTTGAGCAAATTGAGGCTTGTCGAATGCAATTGGTACTTTAAGCATTTTTTTTTGCTAATTTCACATCATGTTGTTCTGTATACCACTACTACTTTCTTATGCATGTCCATCCAGAATATTCTAAAGCTTCATGATATTGAATTGCTTGCTTTTTGTTCTGTGGTGTTGCTTTATTCAAGTGCATATGTTTAATGGTTAGTCAAACCTTTGGGAAAATATTTTCTCTCTTGATCTTAGATTGCAACTAGTTGTGTGAGTCTTGCGTTTTGAAACTTAATCACTTTAATGGTTCTTATGCATCTTAGTAAGATCACCTCTTTTGTTTAACTATGCCTATTTTTTCACCTGAATTATTTGATTTCATTCATAGGGCAATTTAGTTGTAAGTGTTTGATGCCTTTGAGACAAAATTGACCACCTGGTTTTTGGTTCTTATTTCTATTGAGCCTTCTGAGCTCTTAATTGCTAGCAATGGATTATTTTTGTCTAACATCTTTCTTGCGTGCTATTTCGTTGACCACTAATGGTTAGAATGTAGTTTGTCAATGTGCATGATACCAGGGAATCTCTTGGGACTGTTAGTTGTGTAAGAGTCATTAGTTTTGTTGTCTCTCTTAGCAGCACTAGTGCATTTTCATGGGTTGACATGTGTTAATCTTCCCTTGCCTACCAACTTGAACCTTTTCTTTATCTAACCCCAAAATTTCCTACTTACTTCCTATTTGTTTCAAGTTTGATTTCAAGCACACCAATTCACACACACTTAACATCTTTTTCATATCTTGCTTCTCGTGTAAGTAATATTTTTTTGAAAAGGCCTCTATTGAGAATTGAACCTAAGGTTGTTATAATACCTCCCTGAAATATGTAAACCTTGATCATTTGTAGCATACGTATACATTTATCCATTACATTCAACTGTAAGTCCCCACACATTTTAGTTTAATTGGCTTTTTGATTTTTTAATACCATGTCATTCTAAGGTTGCCCTTTAATTGTTCAAGTTTGGCTAATGCATGTTTCTGGCTATATTGATAGCACTTTTGCCAGGTTAGTTATCTGTGTGTGCATCCGAATTCTTTACATTTTGCTTGTGTTGCATCAAGGTATATTGGCTAAAATGATTCGACCTGCGAGCTACTAGTTTCCAAAGGATAACTCAGTTATCATGGTTGAGCATCGCATATCTTGTATTTTGTTGTTTTTGTGATATGCATCCACGTTAGTACCATATTCTGCTTAGTTGTCGGGAATGATCTTGTTTTGAGATTATTGCCTTGTGTCCCCCATGTTTAAACCTATTTACATTTGATCATTAAGGAAACACGACTCTTTGTGCATGCTTTTGATAGTAACCTTTGGACATTGTAAGATGCCTGAAATTTTTGCAACTATAGTGCAATCTTGGGTTACTATCTCTATGCATAAGGATTGTTGAGGTTATCACACTTTAAATGTGTTTATAGGTCTTAAATCTCTTTCTTGAATCTATTGACTTTAATGTTTATAATTCTTGGCTCCTTTCTCTTGCTAGAAACACCAATTTTCCTAAACTTTGATTGCATCCCTTCTTTCTATCCATGTTCTATTCCCAATTGTAATTCATTTTTATATCTCAAAGCTTGATGCAATAGTTCTGAATTGGTTGCTAATGTTGACATCTTTAGAAGCCTTCTTTCTCATTTGTTTTGTTATTTGTAATGGCACCTAAGAGACCTCGTGTCCAATCGTCCAACCTTTATCCAACTAGCCTCTATCAACTATTCCTCCACTAGAGTCAATCCAACCACCTACCACCAGAAAAAAGAAGTTTAAAGCTCCTAAGGTGCCTAGCTGGGTGCCAGAAGACCTTAAGACCAGATATGTGATTCTATCCAACTGTTAGTACCTTCCCTCGGCCTATTTAGACATGAGTTTGCTGGAGAAGTTAGAAATTAAGGATGATGTGGAAAGGATAATTACTGCCAAGGCTGGGAGAGATTTTTTGCTTGCAGAGAACTTGTGTACCCTGACCTTACAAGAGATTTTGTGACCACTGTCAAGTGTAAATTTGGAGAAAATAAAGAGGAAGATCTAGATAGAGTTACTTTTTTTTGGAAGGCACTTCATATACCATGACTTTTGTTGAATTCTTCGATGCTTTAGGATTTCTCACCTTTGCACTAGATGTTTTCCTTGACTATAATAAGAATATAGTTTAGGAAGATATTAAGGATCCTTTATCGGATGCCAGAAAGCAATCAGGAACAACAAAATCCCATCATTTAAGGGATCATCCTCTGAGAATTTTGCACAGGTTCTTCTCTCTGTCCCTTATGAGCTATGTCAAGTCTGTAGGGCAGGTCAATCTTTCAGAGGATTTTTTATTGGCTGTAATGTTTGGAGTGTACCCTATTAATAGTGCATATCATTGGTGGCACAAATTGGAAGAAATCTAATAGTGGCCCACAAAAATGAAGAGAATCTCTTTAGGGGGCTGGGTTATTATATTAGCCAATGTTGTGGACCATCTTTTAAATAAGGACAAAGCTCTTCCTGTTGTGGCCTATTTAAACCAAAAACTTCTAAAGAATATAAAGGTGTTTATTGAGGATGCTATAATAGAGCATGGCATCGAGCTTACTAACAGGGATGAATTTATTCTCAAAATGACAAAGAGTCTAAGCAATCCTTTACGTGCTTCAGACCAGGGAGTTGTAACCCTAACCTTTATACAGTATGCTAAATTGATAGCGAGGTTGGATGCCCTAGTTGTTAAACAAGATGAGTTCAAAGAGGAGCAGCACAAAATTCTAATTGCTTTAGGCACTTTGGTATCAAAGATGGATGTCCTTTTTTCCCTCACCTATAGTTCCTCCTTTACCACCATCTCCTTCCCAAGATTGATTGCAGGGAGTCCTCTACCCTTATTTATTTTTGTGTTCTTATTTTTATCTTCCTGAGGGCAGAAAGCTTTTAAAGTGTGGGGTAATTTTATCTTGTAGAAAATTCCTACAAATTACAATTGTTTTAATTTTCATTTTCTACATTTTAAATAGTTGACAGCATAACACACAATAAAATTTTGGGAATTCTTTAGCGTACACTTAATTGTCACTGCTTGCATCTACAATCCCTTGGGTACGATATTCGTGGGTTTTAAATTGAGCACCCTATATTACTTGTCGATTAAGTACACCTGTTGAGGTCACATCAGAGACCAATTTGTCTCAGTCGTGTGGACCCTTCTATACCTTTGTACACAACCTAGACCAATTTATCTCAGCTGTGTGCCACCCTATTACAACTCATACATGATTTTTAGGCCCAAAAAGTCACCAAATTTAGTTGAATTGTGAGGCCCTTAACATGACCCTAATAGAAAATGCATGTTTTGAGTAACATTTTATTTGATTGACATTAATTTAAAAATGTGAATTACATATAAGGTATGGGGACAAGTGATAAATTTGTTATATTATAGTAATTGCATGAAAATAAAATTTAATATTATAGTTTAATAATATTCAAGGGTATAATTGAAGTATAAAGTATTAATTTGGGGTAAATTTGTAAATATGTCATCTTAAGGGTTAAATGTGAATAAAAGAAAGATTTGAGTGATTGATTTAAGAGAAATATTTAATAGAGGGGTCAATGTTAAGCATGCAAAAAGGTAAGAGTTAAAAGTGTGACATGTAAGTTTTTAAATGACCAACAAGTGAATTTTCCCTTACCACTATATAAAGTCATTTTAATGTTAGAGAGAGAATGTGTGGAAAGGGATGGCATTGGCTTGAAGGAGTTACAGAAAATTCTCTTTCTCTCATCTCTTATATCTATAGTTGAGTTCTTAAAGTGTTCTTGAAGTAATCCTTGCATGTGATGATGTTTAAAAGAATTTTTGAATTAAATTGTTAAGGTAATGAGAATATGAACATCTTCTTCTTCTTCTTCTTCTTCTTCTTCTTCATCTAAATGGTAGA
This sequence comes from Excoecaria agallocha, assembly GCA_037975025.1. Classification (NCBI taxonomy): domain Eukaryota; kingdom Viridiplantae; phylum Streptophyta; class Magnoliopsida; order Malpighiales; family Euphorbiaceae; genus Excoecaria; species Excoecaria agallocha. The sequence continues at coordinate 60,987 of JBBPFJ010000298.1, forward strand.
GTTTATATACTTTAATGGAGAGGAAATTTTGGATTTTAATGTAAGTATATGTGACATGGTTGTAGAGGAAGATAGTAGTGAGAGGAATAAGGGCAAAGGAGTCATGAAGGAGTAGGAATTCCTAGTGGTTCGACCAAGGTATGGGATTAGGAACTTTTTTCTTGCATGTGTAAAGAATTAGTAGAACATGAATTTAATGGCTTGTGTGATGGACAATTGAATAAAGAAGCATATTGTAAAAAAAAGTGGTATTTAAGAGAAGGCATGTAATCCTTATGAACTAGTGATTGTAAATTCAGTATAATTTGAGTTAGAAAACTTAAATTGAGATCATTTCAATTTCTAAAGCTACCTAAGATATGTACTTATAAATTTGTGTAAGGGACCTAGCATTGAATTTTCTTTTAAGCCACTCATATACTTAATTGAATTCTATGTGAGTTGTGGATTCCGGTTCTAGAGTAGGTTGTGTTAAAAATGATGTAACTTTGTGTATATTGTTCAGAATTCCACAAGGTTAATTCCTACGAAAAATGTACTTCAAAATCTATATGAAGAAAGCATAGATTGATTCCATTTCTAGGAATGCCAAAAGTTAGCTTGAATCCCATATAGTTGATGGCACTATTTCCAGAAATAGTTTTTAGCAATTTTGCTCTATCTTGAGATTTAAATATGATAATTGGATAATTCTAGTTGGGTTATAAAATAAACTCACATATCTATCTTTTATATGAAGAAAGAAAAGTCTAACAATGCCTCTAAACCTGTATAAAGTTCACTTGAAAATCAGAATCCTGTGTTGCCTATCCTAATAAACAGTCTTTAGTAATTTTCATTTATCATGAGTTCTAAAAATGATATTGTAGTGATTATTAATGTTTTAGAAACTAGAAACATAGGGGAACAAAGTTGTAGAAGACCATTTTTGCTGAAAATGCCATTTTGAAGATTAAAAATTGCTCAAAATTTGATCTTAGAAACCAATCACTGCCCTGTCATGACTCAGACAACCATCACGACTCGTGACAATGTGCTCTCTATCACGACTCGAATAGAGGACACAAGTCATGGCTCCTATCTATCCTAGTTTTGCTATCCATCCCATTTGACCCTCTTAAGCCTATAAATTAATACTAAAGCATTTTTAGACCTTCCTAAACACTTTTAAAGCATTGAAAGCATAAAGATAAAGGTTTGAAAACAAGAATAACATTTGATGTCCATGTACCAAAGTGTTATAAAGTTTATTTAACCTTTTTAAATAGATATATAGCATAACTTGATATAAAGCCAACTCATAATGAGGGATATATATATATTTCATGATATCATAATGTAGCATAATTAGCATGGTCAAAGGTACAAATATGTACACAGAAATGTAAGCTAAGGTAAATTATCATTGATCATATATGTATGATAACATGATTGTGATATGATGTGTTGCCTAATGATAACATGTTCAAGTATAAGTTCATGATGAGAGGTATTTTTAATTATCGGTACTCGAATTGCTACATGAATACATGAATGCATGTATATACACTGGAGAATTGTGTACTATGATATGATCATATACATGTGCAAGGTGTATGATATAAGTACAAGCATGGTATTTTAAATGAACTTGAAAAACTGTATTGCCTGCTACTAGAGTTCAACTGTGGATAGATAGGCACCTATAGGGATATGCAACTTCTCCTATTGATCTCATTTGGGTTTAAATTTTTTTTAATCCTATTTGGATCATGAACAGTCCCGTTTGGGTTGTTAGCTTATCCATTTAGGTTTGCTTGACTGGTCCCCTGTCCTGTTGATCCCGCTAGGGTCCATGTTTTCGATATCTTTGGATATCCCCTGTTTTGATATCCTAGGATATCCCCTGTTCCCGTTATCCACCTTTAAAACTTAACCAGGCTAAACTAAAGTGTAAATGCGTCACAATAAAATTCAGTATAGATAAAAGTTTATGATATATGAATTAGTATGTTTAATTGTGGTTTTTAATGCATATGTGATATTTATCTACATTATGTACTAATCCTTTTATGATATGTTTAAAAATAAGCATGTTAAATTCAATATATGGTTACATTGTCATTTATGTTATTATATTCTATTATATACCCATTTTGAATATGTTATTTTAATATTTTCAATTATCACAAGTTATATGTTTCCTACGACCACTGTGAGTGGTTGTCATTCATATTAAGTATCCCCACAAAGCTTTATAGCTTAGCACGAGTTATTTTATCTGTGTAGGTTCTGTAGCCAAGGCTTTTACACAGGAACGAACTCTGCATCAGGATAGGCTAACACCAATCCATAGAAATTGATGTAGGAATATTTTTGGATACATTTTTGTATAAGTTCCTTAACATATTTAATATGTATTAAAGGCAATATAATATATGTATGTCATATGAAGCAAGTGATGTAATAAGCTCGTTAAAAGAATGCTAGTATATACATGTATATAGGAGCTAGAATGCTTATATATATATATATGCTAGATAAATTGTTGAATTCCATGCATGACAATGGATGTAGACTAAGACAAGTGTATCTAGCACGAGTCTGATAAATGTGTTGCATGATAAGCCATTAGGTATGTTGAAATTAAAGTAAAGGAATTTGTGTGAAACACCTAGTTATATGACTGAATGGAATGATATAATATACGATAAAGGACTAGAATTGGGTGTTTCATTTTGGTATCAGAGCATAGGTTTAGTCTTTTCTGGGTAATATGAGTATAGAATATTATGGCATGAGATAGTGTCATATTGGCCTAATATAGAAGTTCCTATTTTCCTATAGATTAAAAATAGAGAATTCCTCTAGGGATGCTATAGAAGAATCGGCTGAAAGTACTTTGCTGGTTAGATCAAATCCTTTTAACCTAGTGACTTCATCATCTTTTCAAAATGAGATTCCTACGGCTGTTCCTAGGGAAGCCTTATTAAAAATTTCTTAGGATATGGCTCAAATTCTACAAAGAATGACTATTCCCAAAGCTCCAATATCTGAAATTAGAAAGCATGGGGCAAAAGAATTTTTGGGCACTAATTTAGAAAAATTCGAAGAATTTGAGTTCTGGTTGGAAAGGTTGGAGAGTATATTTGATGAAATTAATTGTCCTGTTGATCATAAAGTATCATGTACTATGTCTTTACTTCAAGGCAAGGCATGGCATATGATTAGTGGAAGCTGGTTTTAAGACAGTCTCAACTACCTGACCCACTTACTTGAGAATTCGTTGAGGAGGAGTTCAAAAATAAATATGTTACTGTAACACCCCAAAATTGGTATCCAAGATGGTTGACATGTTGTAGAGCATGAAAGGTAATCCCAGAGTAGCTTTCAGAGCAAACAAAGTTGAAAATGGCAAAAAAATCCGCAAAAGTATGAAAGTTAAGCGTGTTCAGGTCAGAAAAATCGAGGATGGGCGACCTAACGGGAATTTTGGGCTGATAGTGAATTATGAAAATAGATATTAAATGGAGTCCGAAGATATAATTTGAGGCAAAAATGAGTTTAAATGGATCCTCAAATCAGACAGAGAAATTTTACTCGGTACTGAAGAAAAAAATTGACCAGAAGTTTGACGGGACTTAAGAGTATTCAATTGACTATAGAAATTTATTCCAATCATGTGGATATGGTAGAAATAATTCAAATAAAATATTAGGTGTAGAAAAATAAATTTTCTAATAGTTTCAGAATTATGGATTTCAGACCTGCTATCTAGGATGCCGAAGCCACAAGCATATTGAAATGGTGTCAGAATGGATTAAAATTTTAAATACATGATTTTGAACTCCTTATTACAAATGGGAAAATATATTGAAGCATTCTGATAATGGGAACACTAGTTTTTGAAAAACGGTCAAGGGATCGAGAAAAATGGCTTATTGAGGTTTCAGTAAAATTTAAAAATAGTAAATGACTTCTAAAAATCACCAAAATTTTCAGATCCATTATAAATGGTCCAAATTAGTGTTTAAAAGTAAAAAATTATTTTTTTGGTGATTTTGAATTTTTAGGATTTCGACAAGCGGAATTTTTCTCTAAAATTGGAATCATATCGAAACAATCTCCGAATGACCTGAAATTATAACCACAAACTTCTGAATATGTTTATAAATTCATGTTAAAATTTCATAATATTTGGATAAGTGGAACATTGGTTTATGGAAAATGGCCAAATTGGATTGGCGGAAGTAAATCGGGCTGAAAACGAACTCCGATTGATCAGAAAATTTAAGTATAGGCTTCATTTATTATTTTAAAAGGGATGGAACTGATTATAGAAATATTTGAACAAGGAAATAAAGTGAAGGAATTTAGTTGGGCCAAATTTGGGTTATTTTAATGAAAATGGGCTAGTTAGGTGAACTTGGGTGGTTAGGCTTGGTTTGGCCCAATCCACATGCTTATATAAGCTGTAAATATCAGAGATTTCCTGCACTTTCAGCTGCCTTCTCCTTTCTTCCAGCTGGCTCCCTCCTCTTCTCCATTCTTTCACATATTTTTCCACTTTCTTTAGCTAAATTATACCAAATATTCACTAAAATTCATATCCTTTATAATTCCTATGCCCTAAATTTATCCCTAACCATCCCAAAAGTTCAATTGAAGAAGAGGAGATGATAGAAATCAAGAATTTAAGCATTATGTATCAAATTAAGGTATGTATATTTAGTATTTCTAAATTTATTCAATGATTCCAATAGATAAATTAGAGTATGTAGCATATGTTTATATGATTATTTTGCATAAAGGAAGAAAGAAATTGATGAGAAATCATCATGAACAAATTCGGCTATTAGGGAACATAAGGAAGAATATGGCATTTCAATGATGGAAGGCAAGGAAATTGAGGAGTAAAGTGTGAAGAATAAGAATTGAGGTTAGTGGATGCTTGTCCTACACTTAATTTCATTTAATTTTGGATTTTCTCTTAAAATTAACATTATGTAAACTAAGAAAACTATGATTTAATAGAAATTAATATAATAGAACCTTGTAATATGATAAAATAACATAGAATGAGTAGGTAATTAGCAAGAAAACAAACATCTATGTGGAGATTTGATGGAGGCCGAATGGTATCCAAAGGGAGCCATAAACTAGTTTGATGTTAATTATGGTGTTAAGCCTAATTTGACTAATTCAATGATGAATAAACATGTTAAGAATGATTTAAGCTTGAATTAATAATTATATATATACATTGCAATGTATACATAATGGTATTCCTATAGGTAACATAATGTTATCAAGGGCATATGTAAATTATCTTATATATATGTGTGTATATTTTACCCTTAAAAAGGTAAATGACATGAAATAAGGTAAGAAACTACATGGTATGATGAAATACTATAGGAAGCCGATTGAGATACCTATTGAAAATGACTTAATTCTATCATACTTAATTGTTATTTTTCATCTATATCACGAATTTGAGCATGGTATGCATAATAACAATCAAATGATAATATATGTGATGTTACATAATGAATGTATCTTGAGAAACTGAATAAAGCACAACATAAAGTGTGAAAATAAAGTTACCCTTAGTGTACAATGGTTGATCCAGGACCCTAGGATATAATGGCTAGCCATAGGGACTCATATACCACGGTAAAATCATCCAGTAAAATTTTAACGAGGCATGACTACGATTACGTGGTCACCTCACTCATACAGACATACAGTAATTTCATACAGTCATACAGTTTTCGTCCCGCATATCCGGTTCGAGGATTTTCACTTATGACAACTAGGGGCAAAATGATAATTATGCAAGAAAGCAGGGATTAACTAGTAAATTTGACATAACAAAAGACATAAATGGAATTAAATAGGAAATAAGGTGGAAAATGAGATTAATATGTTTAAGAAGGGTAAAATCATAATTATGCGATAAATTAAGGGTAAAAGGGTAAATTGACATAAAAAGGGTAAGTAAGAGAAGTAAAAAGGCCAGTTTAAGCAAAAAGGGCAAAATCATAATTCGTGAAAAGTTTGAGGATCAAAATGTAATTTTTCACTTAATGGGTATCATAAGGATTAAAAAAGAAATTTATCATTTAAGGTACATCAAAAGTCAAATGTAAGTCAAATGAGTTGAAACAAAAGTCAAACGAGGACAAATTGGACAAAATAAAAGTTTAGGGACCGAATTGAAATTTTGCAAATTATGTAGGAGAATTACAGAAAATAATAAGAAAATTTAAGCATAATAAAGTGTAGTTGTATCCACCACTAAGCGATAAGGTTGCTTAGTGCGTGGTTGTTTGACTGCGCGCAGGGACAGGTATTGAAGGTGCAAGGATGAAGACGTGGTTCGGCATGTGCATGTGGTGAGAATCAGAAGACAATGTAGGGAAAATTATAAGTAATCAAGGGGTGTTAAAATTTAATGGTATCAGAGCAAGGTTTAGCCGATCTTAAGATTGGAGTGGGTACATAGGAATCAAGAGATATTAAAAGTAACACATGCACATGCCCTACCCGTCCCTCTTAGTAGTTCAAGTGATAGTTATAATCTTAGAATTAAAAAAAAAATGGAATAATCATAGTAAGAGTGGGGCCCAAGTAATCTAATAGTTAACGCGATGACTTTTATTAGTTACTCTCGTTAATTTAGTTAGCATTTATCGCCACCATCTTGACACTCGGTTGCATATGCATATGCATTTCAGACATATACAGACAGACATATGGTGTTTATAAATAGTAAGTCAAGCAGATTGAGAGTCATACAGTCAAACAATCATACAGTGTGGTCATGTTGACATAGCTATCATATAACGCATTCACCGCATTCATGCATTACCCATTTATACCATCATACGATAGTATTTTTGCATTTTACATAGATGGTGGCGAATTTGCTACATCGGTGGTTTAGAAGCTCCAGCTCTTTCATAGGTATGGTATTACCTACAGTTTGAAAAATAGTATTAGTAGTTAAAATACCGATTAGATTCAGACAGACGCAGTAAGCAAAAGTCATACAGAGCAAAGGAGAAAGCAAACAGGAAATGATAGTGAAACCCTCTATAATAAGGATTAGAACTATTTGCAGCTTTGACACTAAGGAAAATTTCGAGGACGAAATTTTTATAAGAGGAAGAGAACTGTAACACCCCGAAATTGGTATCCAACATGCTTGACATGTTGTAGATCACGAAAGGTAATCCCAGAGTAGCTTTCAGAGCAAACAAAGTTGAAAATGGCAGAAAAATCAACCTAAGTATGAAAGTTAAGCGTGTTCAGGTCAGAAAAATCGGGGATGGGCGACCTGATGGGAAGTTTGGGCTGATAGTGAATTATGAAAATAGATATTAAATGGAGTACAAAGATATAATTTGTGGCAAAAATGAGTTTAAATGGATCCTCAAATCAGACAGAGAAATTTTACTCGGTAATAAAGAAAAAAATTAACCAGAAGTTTGACGGGACTCAAGAGTATTCAATTGACTTTAGAAATTTATTCCAATCATGTAGATATGGTAGAAATAATGCAAATAAAATATTAGGTGTGGAAAAATAAATTTTCTAATAGTTTCAGAATTACGGGTTTCGGACCTGCTGTCCAGGATGCCGAAGCCACAAGCATATTGAAATGGTGTCAGAATGGATTAAAATTTTAAATACATGATTTTGAACTCCTTAGTACAAATGGGAAAATATATTGAAGCATTCTGATAATGGGAACACTAGTTTTGAAAAACGGTCAAGGGATCGAGAAAAAGGGCTGATTGAGGTTTCAGTAAAATTTAAAAATAGTAAATGACTTCTAAAAATCACCAAAATTTTCAGATCCATTATAAATGGTCCAAATTAGTGTTTAAAAGTAAAAAATTATATTTTTGGTGATTTTGAATTTTTAGGATTTCGACAAGCGGAATTTTTCTCTAAAATTGGAATCATTTCGAAAAAGTCTCCAAAAGACCTGAAATTATAACCACAAACTTCTGAATATGTTTATAAATTCATGTTAAAATTTCATAAATATTTGGATAAGTGGAACATTGGTTTATGGAAAATGGCCAAATTGGATTGGCGAAAGTAAATCGGGCTGAAAACGAACTCCGATTGATCTGAAAATTTAAGTATAGGCTTAATTTATTATTTTAAAAGGGATGGAACTGATTAGAGAAATATTTGAACAAGGAAATAAAGTGAAGGAATTTAGTTGGGCCAAATTTGGTTAATTTTAATGAAAATGGGCTAGTTAGGTGAACTTGGGTGGTTGGGCTTGGTTTGGCCCAATCCACATGCTTGTATAAGCTGAAAATATCAGAGATTTCCAGCACTTTTAGCTGCCTTCTCCTTTCTTCTAGCCGGCTCCCTCCTCTTCTCCATTCTTTCACATATTTTTCCACTTTCTTTAGCTAAATTATACCAAATATTCACTAAAATTCATATCCTTTATAATTCCTATGCCCTAAATTTATCCCTAATTATCCCAAAAGTTCAATTGAAGAAGAGGAGATGATAGAAATCAAGAATTTAAGCATTATGAATCAAATTAAGGTATGTATATTTAGTATTTCTAAATTTATTCAATGATTCCAATAGATAAATTAGAGTATGTAGCATATGTTTATATGATTATTTTGCATAAAGGAAGAAAGAAATTGATGAGAAATCATCATGAAAAAATTCGGCTATTAGGGAACATAAGGAAGAATATGGCATTTCAATGATGGAAGGCAAGGAAATTGAGGAGTAAAGTGTGAAGAATAAGAATTGAGGTTAGTGGATGCTTGTCCTACACTTAATTTCATTTAATTTTGGATTTTCTCTTAAAATTTACATTTTGTAAACTAAGAAAACTATGATTTAATAGAAATTAATATAATAGAACCTTGTAATATGATAAAATAACATAGAATGAGTAGGTAATTAGCAAGAAAACAAACATCTATGTGGAGATTTGATGGAGGCCGAATGGTATCCAAAGGGAGCCATAAACTAATTTGATGTTAATTAAGGTGTTAAGCCTAATTTGACTAATTCAATGATGAATAAACATGTTAAGAATGATTTAAGCTTGAATTAATAATTATATATATACATTGCAATGAATATATAATGGTATTCCTATAGGTAACATAATGTTATTCAGGGCGTATGTAAATTATCTTATATATATGTGTGTATATTTTACCCTTAAAAAGGTAAATGACATGAAATAAGGTAAGAAACTACATGGTATGATGAAATACTATAGGAAGCCGATTGAGATACCTTGTGAAAATGACTTAATTCTATCATACTTAATTGTTATTTTTCATCTATATCATGAATTTGAGCATGGTATGCATAATAACAATCAAATGATAATATATGTGATGTTACATAATGAATGTATCTTGAGAAACTGAATAAAGCACAACATAAAATGTGAAAATAAAGTTACCCTTAGTGTACAGTGGTTGATCCAGGACCCTAGGATATAATGGCTAGCCATAGGGACTCGTATACCATGGTAAAATCATCCAGTAAAATTTTAACGAGGCATGACTATGATTACGTGGTCACCTCACTCATACAGACATACAGTAATTTCATACAGTCATACAGTTCTCGTCCCGCATATCCGGTTCGAGGATTTCCACTGATGACAGCTAGGGGCAAAATGATAATTATGCAAGAAAGCAGGGATTAACTAGTAAATTTGACATAACAAAAGTCATAAAAGGAATTAAATAGGAAATAAGGTGGAAAATGAGATTAATATGTTTAAGAATGGTAAAATCATAATTATGCGATAAATTAAGGGTAAAAGGGTAAATTGACATAAAAAGGGTAAGTAAGAGAAGTAAAAAGGCCAGTTTAAGCAAAAAGGGCAAAATCATAATTAGTGAAAAGTTTGAGGATCAAAATGTAATTTTTCACTTAATGGGTATCATAAGGATTAAAAATGAAATTTATCATTTAAGGTACATCAAAAGTCAAATGTAAGTCAAATGAGTTGAAACAAAAGTCAAACGAGGACAAATTGGACAAAATAAAAGTTTAGGGACCGAATTGAAATTTTGCAAATTATGTAGGAGAATTACAGAAAATAATAAGAAAATTTAAGTATAATAAAGTGTAGTTGTATCCACCACTAAGCGATAAGGTTGCTTAGCGCGTGGTTGTTTGACTGCGCGCAGGGACAGGTATTGAAGGTGCAAGGATGAAGACGTGGTTCGGCATGTGCATGTGGCGAGAATCCGAAGACAATGTAGGGAAAATTATAAGTAATCAAAGGGTGTTAAAATTTAATGGTATCAGAGCAAGGTTTAGCCGATCTTAAGATCGGAGTGGGTACATAGGAATCAAGAGATATTAAAAGTAACACATGCACATGCCTTACTTGTCCCTCTTAGTAGTTCAAGTGATAGTTATAATCTTAGAATTAAAAAAAAACATGGAATAATCATAGTAAGAGTGGGGCCCAACTAATCTGATAGTTAACGCGATGACTTTTATTAGTTACTCTCGTTAATTTAGTTAGCATTTATCGCCACCATCTTGACACTCGGTTGCATATGCATATGCATTTCAGACATATACAGACAGACATATGGTGTTTATAAATAGTAAGTCAAGCAGATAGAGAGTCATACAGTCAAACAATCATACAGTGTGGTCATGTTGACATAGCTATCATATAAAGCATTCAACGCATTCAAGCATTACCCATTTATACCATCATACGATAGCATTTTTGCATTTTACATAGATGGTGGCGAATTTGCTACATCGGTGGTTTAGAAGCCCCAGCTATTTTATAGGTATGGTATTACCTACAGTTTGAAAAATAGTATTAGTAGTTAAAATACCAATTAGATTCAGACAGATGCAGTAAGCAAAAGTCATACAGAGCAAAGGAGAAAGCAAACAGGAAATGATAGTGAAACCCTTTATAATAAGGATTAGCTCTATTTGCAGCTTTGACACTAAGGAAAATTTCGAGGACGAAATTTTTATAAGAGGAAGAGAGCTGTAACACCCCGAAATTGGTATCCAACATGCTTGACATGTTGTAGAGCACGAAAGGTAATCCCAGAGTAGCTTTCAGAGCAAACAAAGTTGAAAATGGCAGAAAAATCCGCAAAAGTATGAAAGTTAAGCGTGTTCAGGTCAGAAAAATCGAGGATGGGCGACCTGACGGGAAGTTTGGGCAGATAGTGAATTATGAAAATAGATATTAAATAGAGTCCGAAGATATAATTTGAGGCAAAAATGTGTTTAAATGGATCCTCAAATCAGACAGAAATTTTACTCGGTACTGAAGAAAAAAATTGACCAGAAGTTTGACGGGACTCAAGAGTATTCAATTGACTTTAGAAATTTATTCCAATCATGTGGATATGGTAGAAAAAATGCAAATAAAATATTAGGTGTGGAAAAATAAATTTTCTAATAGTTTTAGAATTACGGGTTTTGGACCTGCTGTCCAGGATGCCGAAGCCACAAGCATATTGAAATGGTGTCAGAATGGATTAAAATTTTAAATACATGATTTTGAACTCCTTACTACAAATGGGAAAATATATTGAAGCATTCTGATATTGGAAACATTAGTTTCTGAAAAACGGTCAAGGGATCGAGAAAAAGGGCTGATTGAGGTTTCAGTAAAATTTAAAAATATTAAATGACTTCTAAAAATCATCAAAATTTTCAGATCCATTATAAATGGTCCAAGTTAGTTTTTAAAAGTAAAAAATTAATTTTTTGGTGATTTTCAATTTTTAGAATTTCGACAAGCAGAATTTTTCTCTAAATTTGGAATCATATTGAAACAATCTCCGAAGGACTTGAAATTCTAACCACAAACTTCTGAATATGTTTATAAATTCATGTTAAAATTTCATAATATTTGGATAAGTGAAACATTGGTTTATGGAAAATGGCCAAATTGGATTGGCGAAAGTAAATCGGGCTGAAAACGAACTTCGATTGATCTGAAAATTTAAGTATAGGCTTAATTTATTATTTTAAAAGGGATGAAACTGATTAGAGAAATATTTGAACAAGGAAATAAAGTGAAGGAATTTAGTTGGGCCAAATTTGGGTTATTTTAATGAAAATGGGCTAGTTAGGTGAACTTGGGTGGTTGGGCTTGGTTTGGCCCAATCCACATGCTTATATAAGCTGGAAATATCAGAGATTTCCAGCACTTTCAGCTGCCTTCTCCTTTCTTCCAGCCGGCTCCCTCCTCTTCTCCATTCTTTCACATATTTTTCCACTTTCTTTAGCTAAATTATACCAAATATTCACTAAAATTCATATCCTTTATATTTCCTATGCCCTAAATTTATCCCTAATCATCCCAAAAGTTCAATTGAAGAAGAGGAGATGATAGAAATCAAGAATTTAAGCATTATGTATCAAATTGAGGTATGTATATTTAGTATTTCTAAATTTATTCAATGATTCCAATAGATAAATTAGAGTATGTAGCATATGTTTATATGATTATTTTGCATAAAGGAAGAAAGAAATTGATGAGAAATCATCATGAAAAAATTCGGCTATTAGGGAACATAAGGAAGAATATGGCGTTTCAATGATGGAAGGCAAGGAAATTGAGGAGTAAAGTGTGAAGAACAAGAATTGAGGTTAGTGGATGCTTGTCCTACACTTAATTTCATTTAATTTTGGATTTTCTCTTAAAATTTACATTTTGTAAACTAAGAAAACTATGATTTAATAGAAATTAATATAATAGAACCTTGTAATATGATAAAATAACATAGAATGAGTAGGTAATTTGCAAGAAAACAAACATCTATGTGGAGATTTGATGGAGGCCGAATGGTATCCAAAGGGAGCCATAAACTTGTTTGATGTTAATTGAGGTGTTAAGCTTAATTTGACAAATTCAATGATGAATAAACATGTTAAGAATGATTTAAGCTTGAATTAATAATTATATATATACATTGCAATGTATACATAATGGTATTCTTATAGGTAACATAATGTTATTAAGGGCGTATGTAAATTATCTTATATATATGTGTGTATATTTTACCCTTAAAAAGGTAAATGACATGAAATAAGGTAAGAAACTACATGGTATGATGAAATACTATAGGAAGCCGATTGAGATACCTAGTGAAAATGACTTAATTCTATCATACTTAATTGTTATTTTTCATCTATATCACGAATTTGAGCATGGTATGCATAATAACAATCAAATGATAATATATGTGATGTTACATAATGAATGTATCTTGAGAAACTGAATAAAGCACAACATAAAGTGTGAAAATAAAGTTGCCCTTAGTGTACAGTGGTTGATCCAGGACCCTAGGATATAATGGCTAGCCATAGGGACTCGTATACCGCGGTAAAATCATGCAGTAAAATTTAACGAGGCCTGACTACGATTTCGTGGTCACCTCACTCATACAGACATACAGTAATTTCATACAGTCATACAGTTCTCATCTCGCATATTCGGTTCGAGGATTTCCACTGATGACAACTAGGGGCAAAATGATAATTATGCAAGAAAGCAGGGATTAACTAGTAAATTTGACATAACAAAAGTCATAAATGGAATTAAATAGGAAATATGGTGGAAAATGAGATTAATATGTTTAAGAAGGGTAAAATCATAATTATGCGATAAATTAAGGGTAAAAGGGTAAATTGACATAAAAAGGGTAAGTAAGAGATGTAAAAAGGCCAGTTTAAGCAAAAAGGGCAAAATCATAATTAGTGAAAAGTTTGAGGATCAAAATGTAATTTTTCACTTAATGGGTATCATAAGGATTAAAAAAGAAATTTATCATTTAAGGTACATCAAAAGTCAAATGTAAGTCAAACGAGTTGAAACAAAAGTCAAACGAGGACAAATTGGACAAAATAAAAGTTTAGGGACCGAATTGAAATTTTGCAAATTATGTAGGAGAATTACAGAATATAATAAGAAAATTTAAGTATAATAAAGTGTAGTTGTATCCACCACCAAGCGACAAGGTTGCTTAGCGCGTGGTTGTTTGATTGCGCGCAGGGACAGGTATTGAAGGTGCAAGGATGAAGACGTGGTTCGGCATGTGCATGTGGCGAGAATCAGAAGACAATGTAGGGAAAATTATAAGTAATCAAAGGGTGTTACAGTTATTGAGGCATATAAGGAGGAGAAATTGAAGTAGTTTTTGAATCTGAGACAAAGAACCTTATCTGTGGCTGAATATGAAAAAGAATTTGGCTGTTTGTGCAAGTATGTTCCTAAGGAGATGTTGATAGGAGTTTTTAAATGCAAATATTTTGAAGATGGGCTAAATGATCGAATAAAAAAATTGTATGGATTTACATCTCTTAATGTGGTGCATTTTAATCAACTTGTCATAACTGCCATGAAAGTTGAGAAGTATGGGGTAACAAAAAGAGAGAGGGAGTAAAAAAGAAGTGGTTCTAGAGGAGGATATTTGATAATGGTGATTTATATAGTGTTTTTAGTATGTTTTTAGGTGTTTAATTAGGTTAATTTTGTGTTAATTAGGTTAGATTTGAGTTTAATTGGTTAATTTTATGTTTTTGGATTTAATTGTAAATTTTGGTGTTTTTCAGGGTTATTTTGCAAGAAAAAGGACTTAAATTACAAAAAGGGCAAAGATTAGGGCCAAAAGTGCAAATATGAGAAATTTAGGCGAGAAAACGAGCGTATAGTCCAGAACCTTTACACGTGACCATGTGAAATCACTGAAGCAATCTACCCGTGGCCACGTGAAGGAGTGAAGTGTGGAATGCATGGCCATGTGAAGGGTTAAGGTATTTTCACCCATGGCCACGTGAAAGAGAAATTGAAGAAAGCACTGAAGACACGTGACCACGTGTGAGGGAAGGCATAATCCACACGTGACCACGTGTGAGGAAGAACATGAAGACACGTGGCCACGTGTAGAAAATGAACATGGAAGGGCGTGGCCATGTAATTTCTATTCCCACTTCGTGAAGGATTTTTGAGCTTCTTATCTGAGCAGAGTTCGCTTCCTATTTTATGTCTGGAGTTTAAGAAGGAATCTACTACGATTTTGCCCTATAAATAGCAGTCCAAAACACCAAGAAGGGGATCAATTAGTAGAATCAATTAGAAAAATCAATAATCAATTAGGAATTAGGGAATTAGGAATCTTAGAATTAAGCTTAGTTATTTTACGTTGTTTTCTGTTTTCATTGTTTTTCTTTTCAACTTTGTCTCTAGTTTTTAATTATTTTTAGGAAGTAATTTTTCTTCTTTTGCTAATGGATTCTTGAAAACTTATATTTTCATTGTTATGACTTTATTTTGAGCTTAATTTCAATATCGGTTGATTATTTCTTGGTTTTAAGCATATTCTTATCTTTGATTGTGTTGAGATTAGTTGTTAGTTTATTGAATAACTAAAAATTGGTTTTGACATAGTTAATGATTTGCTTGTTCTTGGATTGATTCTTTAATGTTTATGCATGATTATTATCCGAAATATAAGATGATTATGTGTGAATTTTATTGGTTAATACTAAGAGAGGAGGAACTAAGAATGAATTGGAGTTGAATCACTTGAGAAAGGCTTCAATGAATATTTAGGAAGTTAAAACTAAATTTTCATGCTAAGTATTGGATTTGTCTATGAGTTTAATACTAAGAATGATATACTTGAATAAAGATATCTTGCTTTATTACTAGTTTTTCCATAATCACTGGTGTTTATATTGAATTTAAGTCATTACAATGAAAGTTAAGGTGGATAGTTCATTTAGCAAGATAATTTCAGTTATTGCTTTGTTTTTAATTCATGTTTTAGCTTTTGTTTTGTTTAATTGTTTATTTTGTTTAATTTTTGCTTTTAAATCAAAAACATTTGGGAAACAATCTCGGATTAATTTAATTCATACATAGATATTATTCTTAGCAATTCATGTTCCCTTGGGTACGATATTTTGGGGTCTTAATCTATATTTCCCTGTATTACTAGCTGATCTAGTACACTTGCTAGACACCGATCAAGTTTTTGGCGCCGTTGTCGAGGAACATCGGTGTTGTTTGTTTAATATCTTTGATTGAGTTAGTCTGATATTTTTTTATTTTTAATTTGGTGATTTTTCTTTGCAGGAACAATTTAAGACATTCTTCAAGATGATGCAAGATGATGTCCAAGATTATGAATTATTTCTTTTGAAACAATGAATGAATGATCTATTAAGAGAAAGAGAGGAGATAGAATGATTGCGTGCACAATCACAAAATCCTTATTCATCACCATCCATGGTTGAAGATTCTTATTCTCTTTGGACTTTGAAAGCACAAATGGAAGAATTTAAAAGAGAGAATCAAGAATTGCGATACTCAAAAGAGGCCTGTATCTCCGAGAATCAACGTCTTCATAACCAGCTTATATGTAAGGAAGAGCAATTTTGGGCTGAAAAAGAAAGATGGAGGGCCACGCAAGAGGCTATTATCTCCGAAACTAAAAATGTTTATGACTTGCTTATAAGAAAGGAAAGGGAATTTTATGCTGAAAAAGAGGAGTTAGAGGCTACATTAAAGGCTCAAGAGGAAAAGTTTAGAATTCAAGAAGAGAAAATAAGGGCTCAAGAGGAGACAATCAAAAGTCAACAACATTTATTAAGGGATAAAGAGCATGGAATTGAAAAGTTGGAATCTAAGCTAGAACTTTTAAGCACTCAAGGTGATGATGGTAAGGAAAAGGAACCAAATCATTCATTTATGGAGGATAAGGACAAGAGGAATTGAGGATAAGTCGTGTGTTTTAGGATCTTTTGTAGAGAATTTATCACCAAAGGAGCAAGAAGGAAAGGATTCTCAAGTGGAGATACCAAATTCAGTCCGTTTGAAGGATTTATTTAGGCTAGAAGAGCCAGTAGAGTTCGTGATAAATGAGCCAAATGAGGAGTCATATTTTATTGAAGATATGGAGTTTCCAACTTTGATATACTATGACAAGTTTCTTTTACTAATGGGAGAGAAATGAGGAGCAAAGTTCGGAGAGACCTATGTTTGGATCACAAGCTCGACCTCCTGAGAGTAACATGAGTCGAGCTGGGACTCAATAAACCAGAACTTCTTCTCTAACTCTTCTCCTTAAATTTTCATCATTTTTTTATGATTTATGTTTTGCAAGTTATTTTCCATAATTTATTATGCCATTGTTTTTAGTTTAAAGTTTAATGCATGTTTTAGTTTATGTCTTTTAATTCATGAGTTTAAGATTAGGGGTTAG